>JAZGTH010000032.1:6412500-6512911 GCA_036877525.1 Chromobotia macracanthus | reverse complement strand
TGCTGTTTATTGAGGGAAACCTGCTGTTTATTGAGGGAAACCTGCTGTTTATTGAGGGAAACCTGCTGTTTATTGAGGGAAACCTGCTGTTTATTGAGGGAAACCTGCTGTTTATTGAGGGAAACCTGCTGTTTATTGAGGGAAACCTGCTGTTTATTGTATTGGGGAAACCTGCTGTTTATTGAGGGAAACCTGCTGTTTATTGAGGGAAACATGCTGTTTATTGAGGGAAACCTGCTGTTTATTGAGGGAAACATGCTGTTTATTGAGGGAAACATGCTGTTTATTGAGGGAAACATGCTGTTTATTGAGGGAAACCTGCTGTTTATTGAGGGAACCTGCTGTTTATTGAGGGAAACCTGCTGTTTATTGAGGGAAACACGCTGTTTATTGAGGGAAACCTGCTGTTTATTGAGGGAAACCTGCTGTTTATTGAGGGAAACACGCTGTTTATTGAGGGAAACCTGCTGTTTATTGAGGGGAACCTGCTGTTTATTGAGGGAACCTGCTGTTTATTGGAGGGGAACTTGCTGTTTATTGAGGGGAACCTGCTGTTTATTGAGGGAAACCGCTGTTTATTGAGGGAAACCTGCTGTTTATTGAGGGAAACCTGCTGTTTATTGAGGGAAACATGCTGTTTATTGAGGGAAACACGCTGTTTATTGAGGGAAACACGCTGTTTATTGAGGGAAACACGCTGTTTATTGAGGGAACCTGCTGTTTATTGAGGGAAACCTGCTGTTTATTGAGGGAAACCTGCTGTTTATTGAGGGAACCTGCTGTTTATTGAGGGAAACCTGCTGTTTATTGAGGGGAACCTGCTGTTTATTGAGGGAAACCTGCTGTTTATTGAGGGAAACCTGCTGTTTATTGAGGGAAACCTGCTGTTTATTGAGGGAAACCTGCTGTTTATTGAGGGAAACCTGCTGTTTATTGAGGGAAACCTGCTGTTTATTGAGGGAAACCTGCTGTTTATTGAGGGAAACCTGCTGTTTATTGAGGGAAACCTGCTGTTTATTGAGGGAAACCTGCTGTTTATTGAGGGAAACCTGCTGTTTATTGAGGGAACCTGCTGTTTATTGAGGGAAACCTGCTGTTTATTGAGGGAAACCTGCTGTTTATTGAGGGAAACCTGCTGTTTATTGAGGGGAACCTGCTGTTTATTGAGGGAAACCTGCTGTTTATTGAGGGAAACCTGCTGTTTATTGAGGGAAACACTGCTGTTTATTGAGGGAAACCTGCTGTTTATTGAGGGAAACCTGCTGCTTTATTGAGGGAAACCTGCTGTTTATTGAGGGAAACCTGCTGTTTATTGAGGGAAACCTGGGAACCTGCTGTTTATTGAGGGAAACCTGCTGTTTATTGAGGGGAACATGCTGTTTATTGAGGGAAACATACTGTTTATTGAGGGAAACCTGCTGTTTATTGAGGGAAACCGCTGTTTATTGAGGGAAACGTGTTTATTGAGGGAAACCGCTGTTTATTGAGGGAAACGCTGTTTATTGAGGGAAACCTGCTGTTTATTGAGGGAAACCTGCTGTTTATTGAGGGGAAACCTGCTGTTTATTGAGGGAAACCTGCTGTTTATTGAGGGAAACCTGCTGTTTATTGAGGGAAACCTGCTGTTTATTGAGGGAAACCTGCTGTTTATTGAGGGAAACCTGCTGTTTATTGAGGGAAACACGCTGTTTATTGAGGGAAACACGCTGTTTATTGAGGGGAACCTGCTGTTTATTGAGGGGAACCTGCTGTTTATTGAGGGGAACCTGCTGTTTATTGAGGGAAACCTGCTGTTTATTGAGGGGAACCTGCTGTTTATTGAGGGGAACCTGCTGTTTATTGAGGGAAACCTGCTGTTTATTGAGGGAAACCTGCTGTTTATTGAGGGAAACCTGCTGTTTATTGAGGGAAACCTGCTGTTTATTGAGGGAAACCTGCTGTTTATTGAGGGAAACCTGCTGTTTATTGAGGGAAACCTGCTGTTTATTGAGGGGAACCTGCTGTTTATTGAGGGGAACCTGCTGTTTATTGAGGGGAACCTGCTGTTTATTGAGGGAACCGCTGTTTATTGAGGGAAACCTGCTGTTTATTGAGGGAAACCTGCTTTTATTGAGGGAAACCTGCTGTTTATTGAGGGAAACCTGGAAACCTGCTGTTTATTGAGGGAAACCTGCTGTTTATTGAGGGAAACCTGCTGTTTATTGAGGGAAACCTGCGGAAACCTGCTGTTTATTGAGGGAAACCTGCTGTTTATTGAGGGAAACCTGCTGTTTATTGAGGGAAACCTGCTGTTTATTGAGGGAAACCTGCTGTTTATTGAGGGAAACCTGCTGTTTATTGAGGGAAACCTGCGGAAACCTGCTGTTTATTGAGGGAAACCTGATGTTTATTGAGGGAAACCTGCTGTTTATTGAGGGAAACCTGAGGGAAACCTGCTGTTTATTGAGGGAAACCTGCTGTTTATTGAGGGAAACCTGCTGTTTATTGAGGGAAACACGCTGTTTATTGAGGGAAACACGCTGTTTATTGTTTATTGAGGGAAACCTGCTGTTTATTGAGGGAAACCTGCTGTTTATTGAGGGGAACATGCTGTTTATTGAGGGGAACCTGCTGTTTATTGAGGGGAACCTGCTGTTTATTGAGGGAAACCTGCGGAAACCTGCTGTTTATTGAGGGAAACCTGCGGAAACCTGCTGTTTATTGAGGGAAACCTGCTGTTTATTGAGGGGAACATGCTGTTTATTGAGGGGAACCTGCTGTTTATTGAGGGGAACCTGCTGTTTATTGAGGGAAACCTGCTGTTTATTGAGGGAAACCTGCGGAAACCTGCTGTTTATTGAGGGAAACCTGCTGTTTATTGAGGGAAACCTGCTGTTTATTGAGGGAAACCTGCGGAAACCTGCTGTTTATTGAGGGAAACCTGCTGTTTATTGAGGGGAACCTGCTGTTTATTGAGGGGAACCTGCTGTTTATTGAGGGAAACCTGCTGTTTATTGAGGGAAACCTGCTGTTTATTGAGGGAAACCTGCGGAAACCTGCTGTTTATTGAGGGAAACCTGCTGTTTATTGAGGGAAACCTGCTGTTTATTGAGGGAAACCTGCTGTTTATTGAGGAAAACCTGCTGTTTATTGAGGGAAACCTGCTGTTTATTGAGGGAAACCTGCGGAAACCTGCTGTTTATTGAGGGAAACCTGCTGTTTATTGAGGGAAACCTGCTGTTTATTGAGGAAAAAACACTCTGTTTATTGAGGGAAACACGCTGTTTATTGAGGGAAACACGCTGTTTATTGAGGGAAACACGCTGTTTATTGAGGGAAACCTGCTGTAGCAGACCCCGTCCGAATGATGGCCGAAACTTTACTGATGTTCCTTGAAGCTTTATTTGCGTTCTTTTGCTTCAGAAATCACCGTAAGAGCTTATGCCTTTTCGGGGGGTGCTGAATAAACTTATAAACCGTCTTTCCGTGAAGGAGCTCTGTTAAGCCGTCATGAAACGTACGCTCTCCATACCCTTCTTTTTCAGATGCCTAAAGCAGATTCCGTATCAAAATAAAAGTCCCCCATATAAAAAGAACTAAAGCGATCCTTAAACAATCTTTAACATACAAAATATCAAAAGTAACACAAAACAAAAACAAAAAATATGGATAACTCTCGTTAAAGTCTGTTACACTCCCACCAAATTATCAATGTTTCTAAAACATGATTAATTTCTCTGATAGCCTTTATGTGTGCATATAGAGTGTAATAAAGTCCATTGGATGATTCACTCTGCTTCCAACAGCAAGATCAACTTTTGAGCTGGCCTTTCTACTACTGAAGTTTTATGCATTCGTTCTCCTTTCTTGTTTAGTCTTCTGTCACCAAGTGCTATTTTGGCCTTTCTCACAAGTCCATCTGGGCTCAAAACAGTCTCTATAATCCTTCCTAGTCTCCATTCACTCCTTGGTAATGTTTCATCGATATCCATGACTACATCACCGATTTGAAAGTTCCTTTTGGAGCATGCCAGCGTTGTCTTGCAGCAATATTGTGCAGATACTCTTTTTTCCATCTGCTCCAAAACTGTTCAGTAAGGTATTGCACCCGTCTCCATCTTTTATTCGTATACACATCCTCTCTTATGAACTTTCCTGGTGGAGGTAGGGCGGTGGTAGCTTTCATGGTTATCAGATGGTTAGGTGTGAGTGGTTCTAAGCTCTTGGGGTCATTCAGATTGTCAGTAGTAAGAGGGCGACTATTGACTATTGCCATGGCTTCATAAAACAAAGTGCGCAATGAAGCATCATTAAGCCTGCCTGATGAAAGGGCAATGGTAGCACTAAGAATGCTCCGTACAGTTTTGATTTGGCGCTCCCATACACCCCCTGCATGGCTGGAATGAGGAGCATTCAAAATAAAGTCACACTGTTTATCTGAAAGGAAAGTCGTGAGTCGTTCTGGATCAAGTTCTTGCAAAGCTGAATTCAGTTCGTTCTTTTGCACCTATGAAATTGGTACCTTGGTCGCATCTTATTTGCCTTACTGTGCCTCGAATTGCAATAAAGCATCTTAGACTGTTAATAAAAGCATCCGTAGACATATCTTCTAACATTTCTATATGAATTGCTCTTGAACACAGACATGTTAGAAGCAGACCGTACCTTTTCTGATGTTTTCTTCCTTCTTTAGTCATGAAAGGACCGAAGCAGTCCATTCCACAATAAACAAAAGGTGGAGAAGGATCTACACGTACTGAGGGAAGATCACTCATTCTTTGGCCTTCCACAGACCTTCTTAGCCTTCTACAAGTTACACAGTTGCGAATGTAAGATGTGACTGCTCTGTTTATTCCAGGTATCCAATAGCCAGATGATCTGATGTCATTGATCGTGAAACCTTTACCTTGATGCTTTACACTCTCATGACTGTGTGCAATTATCAGCTTTATTACGTTATGCTCCTTTGGAAGGATCAATGGATGCTTGAATGAGTGAGTGTACGAGGAGTGCCTTAATCTACCTCCCACCTTGATCATACCATCCTTGTCAATAAAAGCATCCAGGTGATGAAGTTTACTGTAACTTGGAAGTTGCTTTCCTTGACTCAACACATCAAACTCTTTCTGATACACTTGCCTTTGCACTCCTTTTAGAATCCAGCATTTGCCATCCTCTTGTTCACTTACAGATGCTGGTGACTTGGTTTTATCTTTCTTACACCTTCTCATAAGGCGTGCAATGGCTTTGATCATTTTAGACCAAGATGAGAACTTGGACAACTGGTCTACAAGATCTTTACTTTCCGTGGTCTTTGTTTGTAATGTCTGAATTTTCTTTACTTCTGGATCTCCTACTGGAAGATCCGGCACAACATCTGCGGTTGTAATTTCTTTTTCCCACAAGAATGAGGGACCAGAGAACCAGTTAGAGGAGAGCAGCTCATCTATTGTCCTTCCTTTAGAAGCATTGTCTGCCGGGTTCTCATCTGTTGGGACATACAGCCATTGTTTCGGTGCTGTGCTTTGACGTATTTTTGGACTCTATTGGCTACAAATGTATGAAAACGACGGGCGTCATTATTTATGTAACCCAAAACTACTTTTGAGTCGGTCCAAAAGAATTCGTTGACATTGGTGAGGTTAAGCTCTTCTCTGAGCATATTGCTCATTTTGACTGATACCACAGCTGCCGTCAATTCTAATCGCGGTATTGTAATGATCTTTGATGGAGAAACACGAGCTTTGCCAATAAGAAAAGAGCAATGAATTGCATCGTTCTCATTTACCATTCTCAAGTAAGAACACTGGCCGTAACCACAGTTACTCGCATCAGAGAAATGATGTATTTCTGTTTTTACAACCTTTCCGAAATCAGCAGGTACATAACATCGTGGTATGTTCACTTTTTCCAGATTGACAAAGTCATTCTGCCATCTCTCCCACCGTGGGCTGAGTGCAGGGGAAAGCAGATCATCCCAGCCTGTACCTTGGCGACACATTTCTTGTAGAATTCTTTTGCCATTTAGAACATATGGAGCTACAAAGCCCAAAGGATCAAAAATAGAGGCAACAGTTGATAATATGCCGTGACGTGTTGTAGATTGACCCTTTAATGGGAGATGGAATCTGAAGCAATCACTCTGTATGTTCCAATGAATTCCCAAAGCTCTCTCAAGTGGCATATCATTGAAGGTAAGATCCTTAGTCTCAAAGTTTACCGCACGTTCTGACGCTGGTATGCTTTGCAGAACAGTGTCGTCATTTGATATGAACTTATGAAGTCGAAGACCACCCTTTGCACACAGCTCACGTGCTTCCTTTGTCAACTGGATGGCTTCTTCTACTGTCTCCACACTTGTGACTCCATCATCGACATAAAAATCTCTGTTGATGAACTGAGCTCCTAATGTGTGAGACTGACTGTATACATTGGCTAAATGTCTTAGTCCATAGTTCGCGCAACCAGGTGAAGACACCGCACCGAAGAGATGCACTTTCATTCGGTAATCTTGAAGAACTGAATTTGTTTCTCCATCTTTCCACCATAAAAACCGCAGGTAATCACGATCATTTTCTTGGACCTGGAATTGGTGGAACATTTTCTCAATGTCACATATCACCGCAATAGGATGCCGTCTGAACCTTACAAGGACACCTGTGAGATTGTTTATCATGTCTGGTCCTGTAAGTAGATGTTCATTGAGACATGTACCTTTAAATTTTGCGGAACAGTCAAATACGACTCGTAAATTATCTGGCTTCTTTGGGTGGTAGATGCCATGGTGGGGTATGTACCACTTTTCACCACTGGTTCCATCACTATTTACTACTTCTACATCACCTCTGTCAATGATGTTCTTCATGTAAGTAATGTAGTCTGTCTTGTATTTCTCATTTTTACAGAATTTTTTGTTCAAGTGATTGAGTCTGACTAACGCAAGTTCTCTGTTGTCGGGTAAGCATGGTCGCTGCTTAAATGGAAGAGGCATTTCATAGTGTCCTTGTGCATTTTTCCTTATTCCTTCCTTGAGCGTGTTTAGGAACATGATATCCTCTTGTGAGACTGTCTTGTCATCTGCTGTGACATCCTTAAAGTCCGATTCAAGCATACGAACTGCCTCTACAGGTGTCAAAGCTGGTATCTCCTTTGTGGATATTCTGTGACAAAGACTGAATCCTTCTGATTCATTGAAACTTGGTGTGGAACAGCCCACAATACTCCATCCTAAGTCTGTTAGAATAGCGTATGGTTCCTCCTCCTTTCCTAGTATGACTTGCCTGGGAGCTAGCACTCTGGGGCAGTTGTAACCGAGTAGTAAACCTACTTCACAACTGAGAAGAGGTGGCATTTCGCCTGCAATTACTCTCAAATGACCCCAGTTCATTGCTGTTTCCCGTGTTGGTATGTGATCATAATTAACAGGAATGCACTCTTTTGTGTACGCTGGAGGTAGACTGATATGTACTGAGGAACTGTATCCTCTCACACGAAGATCAGATACTCGATTACTTTTAATAATCTCATTGTCTCCCATCATAGTGGTTAGTTTGAGTTTCACTGGGTGACTGTCCACTTGCAATGCCTTACTAATGTCTTCATCAATGAAAGTAGTGTCACTCTGCGTATCTAACAAAGCATACACAAGCTGCTCATTGCATGGATTTTTAACTGACGACACCCACACAGGGACGATCATAGATGTAATGACTGAGTGACCTTCGCTTGTGATATTAAGAGACATGGCATTAGTAGTTTCACTTTGAAGTGCATGCACATTGCTTACCATGGGCAATGGTCGTTCTCCGTTTCTGTCCTTGTCATAATTATAATCATGAAGAGATGTAGGATGTCGCAATTTACATACCTCACATGTATGTCGATGACGGCACTCTTTAACACAGTGGCCTGATCTTAAACACCCGTAACACAGTCTGTTGTCTTTGACATAGGCTCTTCTATCGTTTAGAGACTTCTCCATGAATTTCGTGCACTTGCAAAGTTGATGATGTTCATCTTGACACAACATGCACTGTGCTTTTAGCTGTCCTTTGACCGTTGTTTGTCTGTCGTTATTTACACTTGTTTGAGTCTTAAAGACAACTGCTTTGTTTCTTTTGGTTTCTTTTGACATTCTTCTCTCATGAGGCGATTCACGAGAATGAAGAGCATGTAAAGAAGTGATGGGATTACACATGATTTCTGTCTCTGTTGACATGAAATTGACAAAGTCATGAAAACTTGGAAATTCTTTGCCATCCATGAGGGCTGTTGTGACCTGCCGGTTCCATCTGGAAGCTGCCCAGTCAGGAAGTTTTTGAACCAGTTTCTGGTTTTCTTCACAGTCGTTTAATATTTCCAAACCTTTAACATGAGGTATGGCTTGCAAGCAGGCGTTTAAGAAATCTGAAAATGTTCTCAGACCTTCTGCATCTTTGGATTGCATTTTAGGCCACATAAACAGCTTTTCTCGAAACGCTCTTTGAAGGATAAAGGGTTGGCCATATCTTTGGTTAAGCTTGTCCCAAGCATCTTTGTAGGCCTCTTCATCATTCCGGTAAAAGGTGCCCTCAAGATATTTGTGCGCTGAGCCACTCACATACTTTTTCAAATAGTAGAGTTTGTCAGCTGCTGAGATGCCCTTTTTATCTATTAATGACATGAATGACGCTTTCCAGGCTACATATTGAATTGGGTCTCCGTTGAACACTGTAGGCTCAGGTATGGGTAACCGGTTTATGGCTATGCTGTCCTGAACTGCCTGAGCAAGGTGAGACACTTCACTGATAGGTGCAAACTGAACAACATTGCATTGTTGATGTGACATTTCAGTTTTCTGCCTATGTCCATTCTGTATTGACTGACTTGTTGTCTCTTGTTTTATTTCTTCATCATAGGATTTTACTTTGGCACGAGCAACCTCTATGTCCTTTTCTACCTTCAGCCGTTCTAGCTCATACTTTTGAGTTTCTAGCTCTTTTCTGTGTTGCTCTTCTAGAGTTCTTAATTTTTCTTTTTGTTGCCTTTCCATTTGCATCATCTTGTATTCAGCCTCTTTTGCAGCCAGCTCTGCTGCAGCATCTGCCCGTTTGCTTGTTGTACAAGAAGATCCAGATTGGCTGGTGACACTCATTCGTGAAGCACTAGAACCATATATAGAGTGAGCGTAACTATGTGCTAAAAGTCTACGTAGACGGCCCCTTTCTCTTTCCTCATCAAACTCGCCATCTACAGCTGATATTCTTTCAAACACAATTTTGACAATATCGTTAGTCACGGCTTCACATGCATCAATTCGACGTCTTAAGGCAGCATCAGGTGTAACATATTCCCTTATTTCACTGAAGATTTTCATGATACAGTTTTTTTTATCCTCAAGAGAGTCAGCAATTTCAGCAAGCTGCTTATCCGATATGTCTGTTTTTAAGTCCTGTCTTGCTTTGCGAGCATCTGACTTCCATTGCTCATACAAAGAAGTTAACCTTTTTTCTTTCTTACAGCATTCTTCGTTCTGATAAGCAAGCATTTTCTTTGTGAGTATATGAGGACGTTCTGAACGTCTAGGGCGTTCTGCATCTTGTACTTGACATAGAAGTTCTGAGGTATCTTTGTCTTTACTTCTAACTGCTCCTTTTATATCTTTTTCCTTTTACCTTCCGTTTCCGTCTGAAGCAGACTTTCAGATTCTCGCTCTTCCGTATCCATTTCCACAGCGAACTTGCTCACTACCGTGTCTCTGCTCCATAGACCATCACGCCGATTCCTAAGCACTGCAATCCATACTCCATCGTCACGTTGAAACCGTCCGTCCGCACGCGAAGCAAGGATCCGAACCAGCGAAGGTGAAGCTCTTACTGTAGCAGACCCCGTCCGAATGATGGCCGAAACTTTACTGATGTTCCTTGAAGCTTTATTTGCGTTCTTTTGCTTCAGAAATCACCGTAAGAGCTTATGCCTTTTCGGGGGGTGCTGAATAAACTTATAAACCGTCTTTCCGTGAAGGAGCTCTGTTAAGCCGTCATGAAACGTACGCTCTCCATACCCTTCTTTTTCAGATGCCTAAAGCAGATTCCGTATCAAAATAAAAGTCCCCCATATAAAAAGAACTAAAGCGATCCTTAAACAATCTTTAACATACAAAATATCAAAAGTAACACAAAACAAAAACAAAAAATATGGATAACTCTCGTTAAAGTCTGTTACACCTGCTGTTTATTGAGGGGAACCTGCTGTTTATTGAGGGAAACCTGCTGTTTATTGAGGGAAACCTGCTGTTTATTGTTTATTGAGGGATCACACCCCGTTTATTGAGGGGTCACACGCCGTTTATTGAGGGGTCACACGCCGTTTATTGAGGGATCACACGCCGTTTATTGAGGGATCACACGCCGTTTATTGAGGGAAACATGCTGTTTATTGTTTATTGAGGGATCACACGCCGTTTATTGAGGGAAACATGCTGTTTATTGTTTATTGAGGGATCACACGCCGTTTATTGAGGGAAACATGCTGTTTATTGTTTATTGAGGGATCACACGCTGTTTATTGAGGGAAACATGCTGTTTATTGTTTATTGAGGGATCACACGCTGTTTATTGTTTATTGAGGGATCACACGCCGTTTATTGAGGGAAACATGCTGTTTATTGTTTATTGAGGGATCACACGCTGTTTATTGTTTATTGAGGGATCACACGCGGTTTATTGTTTATTGAGGGATCACACGCTGTTTATTGAGGGAAACATGCTGTTTATTGTTTATTGAGGGAAACATGCTGTTTATTGTTTATTGAGGGAAACATGCTGTTTATTGTTTATTGAGGGAAACATGCTGTTTATTGTTTATTGAGGGATCACACGCCGTTTATTGAGGGAAACATGCTGTTTATTGTTTATTGAGGGATCACACCCGGTTTATTGAGGGAAACATGCTGTTTATTGTTTATTGAGGGATCACACCCGGTTTATTGAGGGAAACATGCTGTTTATTGTTTATTGAGGGATCACACGCTGTTTATTGTTTATTGAGGGATCACACGCCGTTTATTGAGGGAAACATGCTGTTTATTGTTTATTGAGGGATCACACGCTGTTTATTGTTTATTGAGGGATCACACGCGGTTTATTGAGGGAAACATGCTGTTTATTGTTTATTGAGGGATCACACGCTGTTTATTGTTTATTGAGGGAAACATGCTGTTTATTGTTTATTGAGGGAAACATGCTGTTTATTGTTTATTGAGGGATCACACGCTGTTTATTGTTTATTGAGGGATCACACGCGGTTTATTGAGGGAAACATGCTGTTTATTGTTTATTGAGGGATCACACGCTGTTTATTGAGGGAAACATGCTGTTTATTGTTTATTGAGGGATCACACGCTGTTTATTGTTTATTGAGGGATCACACGCCGTTTATTGAGGGAAACATGCTGTTTATTGTTTATTGAGGGATCACACGCCGTTTATTGTTTATTGAGGGAAACATGCTGTTTATTGTTTATTGAGGGAAACATGCTGTTTATTGTTTATTGAGGGAAACATGCTGTTTATTGTTTATTGAGGGAAACATGCTGTTTATTGTTTATTGAGGGAAACATGCTGTTTATTGAGGGAAACATGCTGTTTATTGAGGGAAACATGCTGTTTATTGTTTATTGAGGGAAACATGCTGTTTATTGTTTATTGAGGGAAACATGCTGTTTATTGTTTATTGAGGGATCACACGCTGTTTATTGTTTATTGAGGGAAACATGCTGTTTATTGTTTATTGAGGGAAACATGCTGTTTATTGTTTATTGAGGGATCACACGCCGTTTATTGAGGGAAACATGCTGTTTATTGTTTATTGAGGGAAACATGCTGTTTATTGTTTATTGAGGGATCACACGCTGTTTATTGAGGGAAACATGCTGTTTATTGTTTATTGAGGGAAACATGCTGTTTATTGTTTATTGAGGGAAACATGCTGTTTATTGTTTATTGAGGGAAACATGCTGTTTATTGTTTATTGAGGGATCACACGCCGTTTATTGAGGGAAACATGCTGTTTATTGTTTATTGAGGGAAACATGCTGTTTATTGTTTATTGAGGGAAACATGCTGTTTATTGTTTATTGAGGGAAACATGCTGTTTATTGTTTATTGAGGGAAACATGCTGTTTATTGTTTATTGAGGGATCACACGCTGTTTATTGTTTATTGAGGGAAACATGCTGTTTATTGTTTATTGAGGGAAACATGCTGTTTATTGTTTATTGAGGGAAACATGCTGTTTATTGTTTATTGAGGGAAACATGCTGTTTATTGTTTATTGAGGGAAACATGCTGTTTATTGTTTATTGAGGGATCACACGCTGTTTATTGTTTATTGAGGGAAACATGCTGTTTATTGTTTATTGAGGGAAACATGCTGTTTATTGTTTATTGAGGGATCACACGCTGTTTATTGAGGGAAACATGCTGTTTATTGTTTATTGAGGGAAACATGCTGTTTATTGTTTATTGAGGGATCACACGCCGTTTATTGAGGGAAACATGCTGTTTATTGTTTATTGAGGGAAACATGCTGTTTATTGTTTATTGAGGGAAACATGCTGTTTATTGTTTATTGAGGGAAACATGCTGTTTATTGTTTATTGAGGGATCACACGCTGTTTATTGTTTATTGAGGGATCACACGCTGTTTATTGTTTATTGAGGGATCACACGCCGTTTATTGAGGGAAACATGCTGTTTATTGAGGGAAACATGCTGTTTATTGTTTATTGAGGGAAACATGCTGTTTATTGTTTATTGAGGGATCACACGCTGTTTATTGTTTATTGAGGGATCACACGCTGTTTATTGTTTATTGAGGGATCACACGCCGTTTATTGAGGGAAACATGCTGTTTATTGTTTATTGAGGGAAACATGCTGTTTATTGTTTATTGAGGGAAACATGCTGTTTATTGTTTATTGAGGGATCACACGCCGTTTATTGAGGGAAACATGCTGTTTATTGTTTATTGAGGGAAACATGCTGTTTATTGTTTATTGAGGGATCACACGCTGTTTATTGAGGGAAACATGCTGTTTATTGTTTATTGAGGGAAACATGCTGTTTATTGTTTATTGAGGGAAACATGCTGTTTATTGTTTATTGAGGGAAACACGCTGTTTATTGAGGGAAACATGCTGTTTATTGTTTATTGAGGGATCACACGCCGTTTATTGAGGGAAACATGCTGTTTATTGTTTATTGAGGGATCACACGCCGTTTATTGAGGGAAACATGCTGTTTATTGTTTATTGAGGGATCACACGCTGTTTATTGTTTATTGAGGGAAACATGCTGTTTATTGTTTATTGAGGGAAACATGCTGTTTATTGTTTATTGAGGGAAACATGCTGTTTATTGTTTATTGAGGGATCACACGCTGTTTATTGTTTATTGAGGGAAACATGCTGTTTATTGTTTATTGAGGGATCACACGCTGTTTATTGAGGGAAACATGCTGTTTATTGTTTATTGAGGGAAACATGCTGTTTATTGTTTATTGAGGGATCACACGCCGTTTATTGAGGGAAACATGCTGTTTATTGTTTATTGAGGGATCACACGCTGTTTATTGTTTATTGAGGGAAACATGCTGTTTATTGTTTATTGAGGGATCACACGCTGTTTATTGAGGGAAACATGCTGTTTATTGTTTATTGAGGGAAACATGCTGTTTATTGTTTATTGAGGGATCACACGCTGTTTATTGAGGGATCACACGCCGTTTATTGAGGGAAACATGCTGTTTATTGTTTATTGAGGGATCACACGCCGTTTATTGAGGGAAACATGCTGTTTATTGTTTATTGAGGGATCACACGCTGTTTATTGTTTATTGAGGGAAACATGCTGTTTATTGTTTATTGAGGGATCACACGCTGTTTATTGAGGGAAACATGCTGTTTATTGTTTATTGAGGGAAACATGCTGTTTATTGTTTATTGAGGGAAACATGCTGTTTATTGTTTATTGAGGGAAACATGCTGTTTATTGTTTATTGAGGGAAACATGCTGTTTATTGTTTATTGAGGGAAACATGCTGTTTATTGTTTATTGAGGGATCACACGCTGTTTATTGAGGGAAACATGCTGTTTATTGTTTATTGAGGGATCACACGCTGTTTATTGAGGGAAACATGCTGTTTATTGTTTATTGAGGGATCACACGCTGTTTATTGTTTATTGAGGGATCACACGCTGTTTATTGTTTATTGAGGGATCACACGCTGTTTATTGTTTATTGAGGGATCACACGCGGTTTATTGTTTATTGAGGGATCACACGCTGTTTATTGAGGGATCACACGCTGTTTATTGTTTATTGAGGGATCACACGCGGTTTATTGTTTATTGAGGGATCACACCCTGTTTATTGAGGGATCACACCCTGTTTATTGAGGGATCACACCCTGTTTATTGAGGGATCACACCCTGTTTATTGAGGGATCACACGCGGTTTATTGTTTATTGAGGGATCACACGCCGTTTATTGAGGGATCACACCCTGTTTATTGAGGGATCACACGCTGTTTATTGTTTATTGAGGGATCACACTAACAGCTGTCATCAGCTCAGGCCTCCAAACCACCAGAGTTTGTGAGAAAACTGAACTTTTCTAATCAGTAACTTATTGTGTCTAGTTGCCTCTTCAGGTTGACTCGCTTGTTGTATTCCGCACTTGTAAGTCGCTTTGGATAAAAGCGTCTGCTAAATTAATACATGTAAATGTAAATGTAAACTTAAAATGGGATCGACTGGGCAGTTAGATGTTTTCAACATAATTATGACTGTGCCTCTGGCGTCATTTTCATCGCCATCAGTTTCTTCCCTCACTAAAGTGATTTTGTTGTGTGATTTTCAATGAAATGATTCCATTCAAATGATGCTAGGAAAAATAACAGAAGAATTGTCCAGTAATGCATAAACATTCACTGATCTGTCTAAAACACCACAGGACTGAACTGAATGTAGCTGAAGAAACAATCTGATACGTCAGGGTCTTGGGTGTCTCAGCATCTACTGAGACACTGTTTGTGGGTATCCAGGTAATGTTTGTTCACCAGCTCACTACAGAGTTGGAGTCTTTCCTCATTAAGCAGAAGGTTTAGAAGCTCCACTTTCACTTTGAAGGTCTTTGGTGAAAACAGCAGCAGACATTGTCTTTAAATGATACAAGTCTTGTAATTACCAAATCAATTTCTTAACCCAATACTCATGTCTGCTTTGATATTCTTTCCCCATATTTTCTTTTTTTAAACTAAACACAAGGATAATGGCTCATAGTTTGTTTTGAGCTGTCACGTGGTCTAATTCTGCTGTGTAGTTCTTGTGTGAGTGTGATTAACAATGTTGGACCAAAGCCTGTGTTTGTGTGTGTGTGTCTGACTGTCTTTCAATCAGAGAATGTGAAATTGCTTAGTGTGATTGTATTTAATCAAGTGATCAGTAACGGCAGTCAGTGTTATTTTTATAGTACAAAACATTATGACAAAGTTCCTCTAATCTTTCCCTCATTTGTTAGGTTTGAATAGTGTTTTGACTATCAAAATCTTTACCAGTGAGGTCAACGTGGAATTAAATGGACCATTTGCTTTCATAATAAACGTTTATGATTTTATTGTGTCTGGTTAATCTGGTGGGCTTTAGCAATCTGTAAGTCAGCTGTCAGACGACCTTGTTTATGACGGAACAGGCTGTTGAATAACGCTAATCAAAAGCAATACAGATATTTGAGAAATTGATTTAGCATGATTCCTGTCTTACATTTTATCACATTGAATATTCGCTGTCGCTCAGAAAAATAGAAGGAAATGTTGAAAATGTAAACAGAATGTTGTATTTAAAAGTGTTTTGTGTATTAACAGTAGTTACATGTTCTGTTGTAGTGATAGTTTGTCGTTTAAGGGGTGTTTAATTCTAAACATAACACTTTATTCATGTCCTCATCTTGACCTGTGTGTGTTTTAGTTCAGTCAGATGTGGTTTAACGTCCTCAGTGATATTACACAGTTCCCTCTGTGTGTGTGTGTGTGTGTGTGTGTTATAGCTTTAGGAAACATGAAAGATGTTTCAGGCTGGTTGCTGAAGGTCACTGAGAGAGATCCAGAGTACAGCAGCTTGTCCTTAGCAAGGTGCAGCCTCTGCTGTACAGTCACTGCTGAGAACATGCTGGAAAGTTCTTCTGTCCAACAGTGAGGCAACTCACATGAGTCATGAACCTCATGAGCATGTGTATAATCAGGTGGTCTGCAGGCCGACCAGAATCAAATCAGACATGAGACATGGACAAAAGATGAAGTCTTTGTTAAAGGTTATTTTTGACTGGAGAAATTACTTCATGTGTGTCTAATTTACAACCTGTTGGGTGATCAGTCATTGTGAGAGAAGTTTGCTACGAAGAGAACATGTTAGCATGTTACTTTTAAATAACTTTAACTTTTAAATACACATTTAAAGATGAATATTAGATGGAACTGTTTTCAATCAATGCTTGTAAATACTGACTAAAATATATTGGGTGTAAAGTTACAAATGCCATTTTGGCATTTGGAATGTGCGAAGAATTGCATGAAATCCCCCAGAATGTGATGCAGGATTAAAACAGACAAATGTTTGTTGAGCACAACTAGACGTGCTGTTTCCAGAAGACTGATCTGAAATGTCCTCTGTTTTCCAACAGAAGATCATTGCAGTCTTTAAACCAAAGAATGAGGAACCATACGGGCAGCTGAACCCTAAATGGACCAAATGGCTGCAGAAGCTCTGCTGTCCGTGCTGTTTCGGCCGGGACTGTCTGGTTCTGAACCAGGGTTACCTGTCAGAGGCCGGAGCCAGTTTAGTGGACCAGAAACTAGAACTCAATATTGTTCCACGCACCAAGGTATGAGAACAGCAAACACATTTATGTTTCTTTACAAACGCAGAAGTCTGGACGTCTACCCTCATGTTTGTTCAGATAAAATCCTGTGTGAATTTGTTTACGGTGTGGCATATTAGGAGTCTGAAACTAAAACCAAGGTGGAATGAGGACGTGAGAAAGCAGAGTGGTTGTCGAGGAGGTTTCACGTTTGTTTTTCAACCTCTTTCATTTCTTGTTGTTTCCATGCTTGAAAACAAACAGTTAATCACATATGAAAAACCCTAACACACACACACCTTTAGCAGTTTGCAATCATTATTGCTGACTATTGACAGGAAGTAGACATGTAATCTAAGTTTCATTCATACAGCGATCACAAACATTTCTTTTGTCATAGGTGGTGCATTTAGCAAGCGAAACGTTTAATTACAGTGCTATCGACCGTGTCAAGTCCAGAGGAAAGAGGTTAGCTTTAGAAAAAGTGCCAAAAGTGGGCCAGCGTTTCCACCGGATTGGCTTGCCACCTAAGGTAAGTCTGCTGTGTGACAGCGCCACCTATCTGCGTGGAGAAAGAGCATTGGTATGTTTGAACACTGTTTTACCTGTCATTGGTTTGTAAACTCATCTCTATAGAGCACAACAGTAGAAATTAATTCACAAATTCTTCCCGTTAAATGGTAGAATGTGATTCATCTTGGACCTGGTTGATTTGGTTTGTAAACTCATCTCCATTGGCTGTTGCAGATCGGTTCATTCCAGCTTTTTGTCGAGGGTTATAAAGATGCAGATTTCTGGCTACGGCGGTTTGAGGCAGAGCCTTTACCTGAAAACACCAATCGCCAACTCCAGCTACAGTTTGAGAGACTGGTGGTGCTGGATTACATCATCAGAAACACAGGTAACCACTGAGGAACATAAAGGTCAAATGAAGTGGTTGAAAGCATTTTGATTTTGGACTTGAAGTACATAACAAATGTCCTGAGCTTTCACTGACTTAAGTTTTATTTGTGGGTGTTTGTAGATCGAGGAAATGATAACTGGCTTATTAAATATGATTGTCCCATGGATACATCAAGCAACAGAGTGAGTTTTTATTTGATATGCAGACAGTTATTTGATTCAGCAGGTGTCTATATCTAATGTTTTCTTCTTGTCCAGGACAGTGATTGGGTGGTAGTAAAGGACCCCATCATTAAACTAGCAGCCATTGATAATGGCCTGGCCTTTCCCCTTAAACACCCGGACTCGTGGAGAGCATGTAAGCCAATCATCATGCAGCTCACAAACACATGACCAGCTACTGACCAATCATATTGTAAAATTGAATAAATAAACATTGTGCCCATTTATTGAGATGTTTTATTTATTTGATTTCATATGTACTTTGTACTAGAGTTTGTTTTGATGTTAGCAGATATTTATTGTCTTTTAAATATTTCTTCAATCTTTTGGTTTATTGTTTTGCTTGTAGACCCTTTTTACTGGGCGTGGCTGCCTCAGGCTAAAGTTGTATTCTCCCAAGAGATCCGAGATTTAGTTCTTCCCAAATTATCTGATCCAAACTTTATCAAAGATCTTGAGGAAGATTTGTATGAGCTTTTCAAGGTGAGTTTCTATTTGATCTAATCTATTTGATATTTATGTATTTTGGTCAAAATCAAGAAGTTACCCAAAATTTGTTAATTAAAGCGAATACATCGTACGCTCAGTATTTGCTTTCTTTTTGTTAACATTGACAGAAAGATCCAGGTTTTGACAGGGGGCAGTTTAAGAAACAGATCTCAGTAATGAGAGGGCAGGTGAGTCTTTAACAAAAGCTAGATTTTAGCTGTTTATATCAGCCTTCTCTGAAAGCACTAACATATAATGTTTTATTATGGTACTCTATGGTACTGTATGTCTTAGGTATAACCTCAGGTTCTGTGGCACATAACTTTAATTTGAAACTCATTCAAAAATTTTATCATTCAAAATTATGAACACAGTCATTTTTAACAAACTAACACATGTATCTGAGCTTAAAATGAGTAATTCACTAAATAAAGTGACTGCACATTTACAATAAGTAATGTGAACATTTAAAATTTCACAAAAAGAGCACTGAATAATTGGAAAATTATTTTTTTATATTTTGGGTAGTGAAAGGCTGCAATGTGTATATATTCTGAATGTGTATACTTGTTGAAAGCTATACGTTTTTTCACATTTTAGCAGTACATGAGCATATAGAGCAAGAGTCAGGGAAAACATGCACACCGTGACACAACTGTTCCAACCTTATAGATGACCTTAAAGCCAACAGACATGGACTAAAATCCATAAAACAGACATTTCTAAGACAAAGGTTAGGAGGGTTTTTGCTTGGCAGTGATGTTGACTCCCAGTCTGTGTTTCTGTAGATCCTGAATCTCAGTCAGGCGCTGAGGGACGGGAAAACGCCGCTCCAGTTGGTCCAGATGCCGCCTGTTATCGTGGAGACTGCACGAGCACCGCAGCGAGCCAGCAGTGAATCATACACACAGAGCTTTCAGAGCAGGAGACCCTTCTTCACTTGGTGGTGACTGGAACTTTGTGTGTGTGGGTGTGCATACGGGCTGGTTTTTACAGTTGTTTCTTCTTCTCGTCATCATCAGCATTTTGGGAACAGTAAGCAAGTGATGAGTCACATGAAAGTAGTGGTTTACTTGGAATCATTGTTGGAAAAGAATAACGACTTTTAAAAGGGAAACGTTTTGTCCCCACACACTGTTCAGAAGGAGAGCATTGCCTTGCAGGAAGACACTGCTAACTGTAACACTGTATGGACAAGCTGCATTTAATATGACTTGCATGTCAATAAGAAGATGGAGAAACTTTCTGCTGTAGTAAACTTGACGCCTGACTGCTTTATCACCCAGCACTGAAGGAAGAACTACAACACAATGGCAGCGTTCAAATAGCATCAGTGCAATTCTATTTAAACCCGGACAAACTGTTATTCAGTTCCTGGTCAGGGTTTTCTTGCCTGTGTTTGTTTAATTTTTCTCATATTTTTTTTGAAAAAAAAACACACATATTATTTTGTAATCATTGTATTTTTCTACTTTAAGCATGTGTCTGGCATGCACACCCTGGAAGTGAGCTGAGCGCTCAACTGAGCATGTGCAGAAACACTGAACCATTACGTTCTCACAGTGATAACATTCTGTCTTTTCATTATCCTTTGTTTTCATTTTAAATTATCTGAAGCTTTTGTAATTTTTTAACTTTAATCTGTTTATAGGTAAAATTATGTTAAAATGTGACAATAAGCTGTATAATTTGTATGTAATGTATTTAATGAAAGATGCTAAAACTTTAACAATGCAACACTTAATAAAAAAGAGATTTAAGTTTGATTTAAAAACAATTTAATTGGAAGTTGCAGTTTCATGATAATGAGAACAATAATTCTTGCTCTTGTACATGTAGCGTGATGCAGCAGGTGATTCATGAGGACTTCAAGATTTCAGCTACATGTTTGAATCTGTATTGCTTGACAACATTAAATAATCAGTATTAATGATTAGAGTTCAGCATATATCCTCACCTACTGGTGATATTACACTTCTAATGCATCATTTACATGTTACTACAAACCGCCTGTATATAAACCAACACTATATTGATCAACAGAGAACTGCATGGAAATTCAGTACACACACCAATTGTTAAACATCACCTGAAGGCATGTATCATTAAATAACAGAAAACCCAAAACTCTCTGGCCACATACATTCATGAAGGGTCCGGAAGAACTGAGTCATTATCGTGTTTAGATTTAAAGGAATAGTTCACCTGAAAATAGAAAATGGCCAATTATTTACTCTAATATCAGAGCTTTTATCTCTGAAAGAAAGTAGAGGTTTAGCAGTGATGTGAAGTTGAATAAATGCTGACATTTTTCCTTTTGGGTGAACTATCACTCTGTGTTTCTGTGTTGTTGTGTGCTGTGTAACTGTGCTGGAGGTCAAAGGACATGAGAATGGCACAAGCGCCACACAACACTTGCTGCCAATGTCTGTGATCAGCCTGCAGGGCTGTAGTGTTTGTGGCTCAATTAGACTAGCGTTTAATTGAGGTTGTAGTTTTAAGTGTCTACGGCAGCAGCAAGTGTCTCTCGGGCAGTAATAATCCCTCTATGTTTCAGTGTTGGATTCGATGCAGGTAGCGTTCTGGGTCCTTCGCTGAAACGGCATTCCAACTCCATCTGGGGCTGCTGGAGGACCCCTGAGTCTCTTCCTCTGGGGACAGGAAGTCATCTTGGTCATATGATCTGGTGTCAAATGTGCTCTGCCCTCCACAGGCACCCAAAGCTGATGGGTCCTCACCATTTTTATCACCATCTTCTCCGGCTGTGACGTCATGCGGTTGTCCTAGTGACCCCTCATTCATTCTTAAGGTAGTGAAAGAAACAAAGCATGTGAATATTTCTTTTCATGTGTAATTCCTGAATTTTCAGGGATTATAGATTTTGCTGTTTGTGTACAGCTTCTTTAATTAGGTGATTAGGTGTCATGACCAACATTTGTTCAGATAAGCATGTTTCCTTTAACACACAGTGTGGTTGAAGGTTGAAGCTGCTATGTGCATCAGAATTCACTCAAGTCATTATAAGGGTAAATCTCTCAAAAAAAGGCCAGGTCATATTTCACCCCACAATCAGAAGAATAAATGATTTGGTAAATAACTATTAAAACAACATTTGTATCTCCAGGCAACAAAAGAATAGTGTTAAAGTCTCAAGTTTTGGATGAATGCTATAAAGTACAAGATATACAGCACACTACAGCTGTATAAGATCTACTATGATCTACTAATCACATGGTCTGAATGGAGTTTATGTTTAGCAGTTCAGTTCAGGCTGAATTAACTGCAGATCTTTAATACTCAGGATAAGGGATTTAATCGTGATAAGCCACAAATTTCACTCCCTCACCTAAGGTGACCAAGTGCTCTGACCCATCTTGTCCCCACAGTGTCCTTATGAGACTCCGCCCTGATTCCAGTTCTGTTTCGAGCTCGGACCCTCAGTCCCACCAACGCCTGAGCCAGCCCTGTTTCCACCTCCACCAACCCTCTGTCCTCCTCTTCTTCTTCCCCATCCACTCCGTCCTCACTGCTCCCTGTTCTCCGGTTCACCCACACCATCCGGGCTCTCTGTTCCGCATCTGGATCCCCTGCTGCATGGAACAGTCGTCTGAGCTGCTTTAGGTTCACCCCCTGAAATATGTTGGCAGTACCAGATTTTCTGTTGCGACGCTCTGAGGTCGCCAAACGGGAAAATGGGGCTTGGGATGGACCTGCAAGGACTGGAGTGGAAGCCACATCCTCCATCTTTGCTATGAGAGGGGAGAGGTTAAAATCACAGTTAATTAACAAATGATCTTTGTATAAAATACTGACATTTTTCTCTGAGATGGTTTTCCACAGCATAATCTGCACAGCAGCACAATACAAAGCTGGATCAGTTAGAACTTCTGTCAACTTTTTTGAAGAAGAGTTTTTCCTGTGATGTGCAGGGAATTGGGGTTGATGGAGAAAGAACTGCAAGAATGAGTCTAAGTGTGACTGAATCATTTTTAATTATTTATTTGAGTCAAACTACACATCAGTTGAAGAATGGAGAAATAGGTGTCATGAAGTCACTCTTACCCAATATTACTCGTTTGCATCCTAAATATTTGGAGGGCCGATTTTGGTATTGGTCACAACACAATTCTGACCAATACCACTGAAATTCACCTTTAACAGCGACCACCACTGTTTAGATAACATAGTGTTCATTCGCATAAGAGGTGCTAGATACGCACTGGTATGATTATTAAATTAGTTATGAAATTAGGCGTAAACGTCTATTGAAGTTTGCGGCATGACGCGTCACGTGACGACACGACGGTGACGTACGAGCGCACAAACATCCGTAATGACATCTGCAGCCGCGCGACTAAAATAAATACATTAAATACATTCGCTGCATTACAGCAATTAAGACCGACTTAAAACATATATCCTGTAAACGTGCTTGTTTATTAGTGACTACATGAAGAAGCGCAATATTGCGCGTTATTCCTAGTTGGAAATTGCTTTTGCTTTTCTGCTGTGAAAACAAGCGAGCATGATGAAAAATACGAAAGCACACGTATGCAGAAACGCACTCACCTTTTCTTTATAAACTAGCGCGTTGGTTTTAATTGCATGTTGAATATTTGGATTCGCTTCCGCTACAGCAGCAGAATGGCGGAGTAAACAGCAGCCTGTTTGTCTTTGTCTGGCGGACAGAAAGTTTAACGATTACGTCACCAACTGTAGCGCTCTGACCAATGAAAAGACTGGAAAGAACGAGTTAGCCCGCCTCTAAGACGCTCATAGCCAATCACATTTCTTCCTGATGTGCAGCGTGCTACGGGCGGTGCAGGCCTGTGTGTAACCTTCATGACGTCACGCTGACACGTGCGACACGTGAAACGTCTCGAGACAAAAGTCTTTCATTCTGGTGTTCGCATGTGTAATATTACAGCTAATAATCAACATAATTATTACATCATATATAAAACAGTAGTCAAGATATACTACAAAAGAACTCGGTGGCAGAATTATTTATAACAAGAGCTGTAGTAACATACAAACCTCTGACAGTATGATAAAAATATGTGTTGTAATTACTTTCTGAAGTATATTAAATATTAATATATACGCTATAAACCGTGACTGTAAATAGAGGCGCAACAAGAGAGGGAGACGTCGTTTATTGTTTTACTAAATATCTTTTGGATATTTAGTATGGATATCTTTTTTAATTGTTGCTATTGTAGCAAAGCCTCATTTAGCCCTGTTTGTACTCAGAATATGGGCTGTCATTTAACAGAGTGAAATGACTTTGTAATGACTGTGTTTTAACACGGTTTCAGCAATAGCGTTTGAAAGGTTGGTAATGTAACTGAGGTGCTCTTGGCAGATATTTGTCCGTAACTTTATTCAGCTCCAGGTAAGCGCTGGAAACATTAATGCAACAGCCTCATGCCAGTTTAACAGCCTGACGGGCTTTCGGAGTCAAAGACAGTGAGACTTTCTTTTGAGCCACCGTGTACAATGAAGACCCCCATTCACGTCTCCATGTCTGCCTTAGTGAGCGCTGTTTATTAGGCAGCGTTAGATGTCAGGGTTTCAGCCGCGTTCACTTACGAGTGTGTGAACTGCTGAAGCTCCTGCAATACAGCTGCTGTAGTAAAGCTGCTCTGTTGCGCTGCAGGTGTTAGTGAACAGCCAGCAGTGCGCCAAGACAACACTCACTTGAAAAGTTTTACTGCTTTACTTTGGAGCAGCGTTATTGTATTATTCATGGATATGCTTTTGGAGCTTCAAAACCCCAGGGACAATTCCCTGTCATTTAAAAGCTTGGAAGAGCCAGGATATTATTTAATACAACTGATTGTGTTGTGCTGAAAGAAGAAAGTCAAATTCTCCTAGCATGTCTGCTAGGAGAATGACTGACTCTTGAGGGTCAGTCATTTATGATTAAAAAGCCACTTTTACACTGTTTCTGTTACACTGCAGAAGCTGCATCTGACATGACAATTACGTTTATTTGCACAGACTGGACAAAGTGTAGAAATTCTGCAAATATAAATTATGAAAATTACAAAAAAAAGTTTAAAGGTAATGTCTCTTCATTTACACATAACCAAACAAGCATCAGATCTGTTTAAATCAGAGGTGTCTCACAACAGCACATCAGCAGTTATAAATACAGGAAACAGGAACTCATTACAGAGGCCTGAAAGATGAAAACAAAAATCATTGTTATTGATTATTGCTCTTGATATTGTTATCGTGATTTCCGATGTCAACCAGTAGAATATACAGTATTACAAATGTTTCTTCACACCATATTCTTACAGTCCACACAGGCCAAAACAAGTTAAATTGTTTTGTGGGCATACCTTTATCTTAACACCTTTAACGTAATTATTCGTATGCAGTTTAGGTAAAATTCCCAGGTTAGGTAAAGTAAACTGAGTTTAACCTAAATTATAAGGATTTTGAAATACTTGCAATTTGGTCAAGAAGACTCCTTTGTGGTATGTTTTCTCTGAAAATCAAACCTAACTTTTTTAATTTTTACTTTTCTTTTTATAATATTTTAAAATGTAAAGGCAAATAATACTCTTTCTGATTGACATCCAAATGACTCCAAGACGAAATAAAAAGTTTATCGATTATATTGATTCAGGGCCCAGGCTGTGTTGGTGCTCTATTGGACTCTATATCAGCATTGCTGTTATTCATTATTGCTGTAGATAATCACAGTCATGCTAATAAAGTCTAACAGTACTTTGTCTTGTGTGATATTTTAGATACAGATACATACAGATTGGATGTACTGTTTGAGTGTGTTATTGTTCTTTGCAGGTTAAGTGATTGTGGTGTCACAGATGAAGGTTGTGCTACTCTGGCTTCAGCTCTCACATCAAACCCCTCACACTTGAAAAACCGGATCTGTCTGAAAATAAATTAGGATGTTCTGGAAAGAAACTGCTCTCAGATTTAAAGATGGACCCACATTATCAGCTGGAGACTCTAAGGTAAGTAAGAATTGTTTTTCTCTGAAGTGACTCTGAGTGGATGTGATCTGTTTTTATTGTAGTATCTGGGATGATGATGATGAGACTGATTATGGAGAGGAAACTGATGATGATTGGACTGATGATGATGACAAAGACACTACAGTAACATCATAGCCGACAGAATGGACAATCACTGGGGACACAAATAAGTTGAGATTTGAGTATGATTTACTGATTGTTTCTTAAGAATGTATTAAATCCTCTACCAATATCTCATATAATATGAATGTTGTGTGTTTGTAAAATAAAAGCATTTTATTTCCATTTTAGGGTAGGACACCCCAAACGACGCCAAAGAATTAGAGCTGCAGCCTTGGAGAATGTAATCAAATAATATTCATTTGAGATGAAAAATCTGCACTCTGAATATACAGTCTTGTCTCTCACCAGCATCAGCAGACACATCTCTGAAAGTTCCCTCATCATTGTTATGAAACAGGAAGTTTGTTGTGGCTACAGTCCTGCTTCAGAACCAAGTTCGGGCCGTTATACCTGTTAAGTGCAGTTACTTATTTTGCTGTACTGTACATGTTGATTCGCTGTGTTACAGTAATAGGAATTTAATGACATTGAGAATAATGGAAATTAAAAAATTAGTATGTATCTGGACTCCAGAAAACAGTGTCACAATGCAAGGAATCTTTATCTTTGAAATATCACAAAGACATTTGAATTTCATTAGATTCACCCTAACAATACAGAATTAATAACTGCATTATATTTCACTATTTTGTGTAACTAACAGGACTACCGTGAATAGTGATCAATAGTAAATGTGTGTCACTTTACCCGGCAACCAGCACTTCCAGATCTCCATCCACATCTGTCACTGCCATCCCATAAATAAGCGGGTGGGGTTGTGAAGAGCATGAGGAGGCAAAACTGTATCCGTATTGACTGAGAACATGGGCTGAGCTTGAGAGAAACCAAAGAGCCCCAGACTGAGAAGACACGCCCACCACACTTCATCTCTACCTGTCAATCAAATGCTGCTTCATTACAGTGAGCAAAACGACCATATAATACAGCTGACACATGCTTCAAAAGCCTTGCATGAAATTTAATACAGTATCATAAGGCAAATGAGGACACATTTATGCATAATACAATAATGCAGTAATATACAAATAAAACATGAATGGAACATAATAATACATAAACAAATACATAAAAATACCTCAAGACTGATAAATAAGATTGTTTTCAGAAAAATTCTGTGATCTGCGTTACTGTGTTATATACTTCACCTTACACAACTGCAGCCTTACACAAGCGCTTGTGTAAGCGACTGTCCAATCATATTCGACAAATTTGAATGCGGCGGAGGTTTGACTAATCACCGTCGAGCCACATGCAGCTATGACCCGCCCCTTTGGATCAGAGATTAATTTAGCTGACAAAATTGTAACTTATTATGTCCATTAGTAAAAAACTGCCTTTCCTACTTATTTTTCAGTACGAAAAGCTGAACATTGTGAATGTGTTAAAGGTTGAATTTGTTGCATTTAACCGTCATGATACACGTCTGTTCAAACTGATAACGATAGCCGTAGTTTAAAAACTACAAATCCTAAAAAACCATTCGTGGTAGTGACGTCATTACGCATTGCGTCTCCAAACATCCGGTCATGATTTCAACGTCGCGGTGGACTATAAACATTGAAAGATGTAAGTGAACGTATAGCGCCATATGTTCCGTTTAAATATGTGTGCGTTTATGATGTCTGCTGTTTATGTCACAGGAACAAATGTAGTTTCGAAGAGGATTCATGTTTCCTAGTGGTGTTGCACTCTGTAAATGTTTATATGTTGGATAATACTCATATAAACATTGAATAATAGCAATTTGCGATAATAATAATATCGCAAATTAAACCACTATTTACTTTAGAATAGACGCGGATCAATCAATGCATGAATGTTTGTTCAGGATGTCAGTGTGTGAGCAGTGAATGAATTTGAATGTGTTGCGCCTGTAGTAGGTGATCCTGCACCGTGTACGTACTGCTTATTGAGTGAGTTCCCACATAGCGTTTGTCCTTGTACTTAGTGACACACTTCTCTGATGCAGATCTTTATGGAGACGAGGAAAGCAGCCCAGCCAGAGGACGGTTCTAAAACCACTGCCCCACACCGACCTAAAAAGCCCACCATGGAGATCTATGTGCCCAAGAAACGGCAGGTCGAGAAGAAAGACTCCAAGGAGAAACCTCAGACAGGCACTGAAACGAAATCCAGAGTCAGGCCACGTTACACTGACAAGGCTCGCAAGAACAAGAAAGACAAAACCAAAGCAGAAGAGACCCCAAATGGAGAAATTAAACAGGGCAACTGTGATGGATGGGGCAAAGAGGGGGAAATGGGAAATCTGAATGTGCCAACAGAAAACAATAAGTCCAAAGATCATATGGACACCCCAACAGAAAGTCTGAACACGAGTAATGACACCAAAACCTCAGAACAGGAAGAGATGTTGGAGGAGGAGGAAGGAGAAGACTGGGATTCTTTGTTTAATGATGATGGAGACTGTCTGGACCCCCATTTGCTGGAAGAAGTAAGAGCTAAACAGATCAGTCATCTCACTGCACTAATACTGACCCACAATAACCAGCACATTAACCTCTCCATCTTATCTGGATCCAAACCTGCATGACTTCCTCTCTGCTCTAGAACACATCTCAAGAATTCTAGATGATGTTGTAGAATGTTTACACTGCCTTTACCAAACAATGACAGTGAACAGTCTGAAGCTGTCACCTTCATAAAAGACTTGAGTGTCCATAAAAGTCTTTTCAAGACTTTTGATAGATAATCTGAGGTACAGACATAAATTTATTCTCTTCTGTTGTATGGAAAATGCCACTTGGGACTCATTCCTTTTGGGGTATAAAAGACATGATTGTGAGATTTTCATTTATGGGTGAAATGTCTCTTAACAATAATTCATTGTCATAATATATAATAAAGGGATAATTTACTTACTCATATATCATTATTCTGTTATTTACTCACCTTTATGACATTCCAAACCCAAGACATGCAAGAATCAGTAAGTGTAAGCATGAATGGGAAATTGTTAATTGATGTACTAACGACCTGAAGAAATCGGAGCATACGGCGAGCTGCATGTCAAAGATGTCTTCAGGTGTTAGTTCACAGAAGGTTTATACTCAGTTTTCTTCCTGTCACAGATGTCTCTGAAGGAGGGCCGCCAAAACTCCATACAGGAACCGCGTTTCGATTACTATAATTGGTTGCCTCAGGAGGAGGAAGACGTTGAGCTTCGGGAAGATGAGCTGTCACACATCGTAGAGATTTATGACTTCCCCTCCGAGTTCAAGACAGAGGACTTGATCAGAGCCTTCAACTCATTCCAGTAAGAACATGATTCCAGATCATCTACACATGCTTTGGTTTTACACTTCATGTGACACTTGCTGTTGGTGTTAATTGTTTTCAGGCAGAAGGGCTTTGATATTAAGTGGATTGATGACACACATGCTCTTGGTTTGTTCTCCAGCCCGATAGCAGGTCAGTGTGATTCATACATTGTGAATGTTCTTATGATGTCTGTGAGGTATCTGCACTGATGTCATTGTGTGTGTGTGTGTGTGTAGCTCGTGATGCTTTGAGGATGAAGAACCCCATGATGAAGATCAGGCCTCTCTCTAAATCATCAAATGCCACTAAAGCAAAAGCTCGCAACTGCTCTGGTACTTCCTCTCAGCCTTCCTCTCTTTGTTTATTATTGGTGTTAAGTTAGTTAAGAGCTTTACTGTTATGATTGCTATTACCAAACCTGATTTTTATGTCTCATCAATTTGCTCTCTGTAGATTATCTTCTCCCAGCTAAAGAACGGCCTCAGACGAGTGCAGCTCTGGCACGGCGGCTGGTGATTGGTGCTCTGGGCGTGAAGAGCAACCTGACCAGAGAAGAACGAGAGGCTGAGAGAAACAAACTACGGCAAGCAAGAGGTGACAAATCAAACACCAATAACTTGTCTCAAATTTTTTTCTACTTCATTTATTGCTCAAGAAACAGACCTTAGAGAAATGTGTGAAAATTACAAAAAAAAAAAAGTTTTTAATTTGATTCCGTTTGAATGTTTTAATCAGACCAAAAGCGTTTGGCTGCTAAACAGCGTGAAGATGCCTGGGAGGGCATCACAACAAAACAACACAACACAACAGACTGAACCAAAACCAGAGGAACAGGGGGGTCATACACTCAGCAGACGTGTGAAACAGTAACACAAGCTTGAAGAGGGAGATGGTGTCATTTCATTTTCCTCTTAAGGTTCCTAAAGTCTTGAGCAGAAATCTTCCCAATAAATGCTTGCAGTTGTTTTCAGGTTTGGAGTATTTTCAGGTTAAGACTTTTAATATTTTTCTTGACTAATGTAACTACTGTACATCATTACTGTCAGTGAGCTTGAACAGTGAGTTTTTCCATGTTTTTGTTTGGGTTTAGAAAATGTCAAATCAGTCTTATTGGACGAGTCTTCTGTAAGGGTGAATCGCTTAACATGTCAGATTCATATTTCACTCCAACATAGACATTTTACAAGGTGTGATCTGAATAAAAATGTTTAATTCTCTAAACATTGTTTTGTCTAATCAAATCTTGTTTTTCAGAGAATCAATTTGTAATTCAGTTATCAGCTTGTGTTATAATGCATTTCACATAAACGTTTCACTGGAAGTGAGTATTAGCTCCAATGCTCAAGTTTCCTATACAAATAAAAAAAAACAGAGAAATGCAGTTTAAAACATCACCCCCAAATAAACATGACTGAACAGCAGCCATGTGATCATATGAGGATTTCATAACATTTTATTTTGTAGTTTTTTTAAAACAAACAGTAAAAAAAACAAAAAACATACAATGTATATTTATAACATCATGACTTCCTATGATTTAGGAACTCGTTTAATAGTGAGGAGCAACAAACACACCGTTCTGTTTCAGTACAAGTGTTTGGTATGTACAGGAGATCACAAACATGCCAAATCCTCACAGACTGAAGTGTCACTTGCTATCACAGAAAATCAAATTAACCCCCCCCCAGCCCACTAAATGAATTAAAACAAATTTAAACAATGGGAATGTTCCAGCACGATCAAATAAACACTAAAAGATAATGCTACTCATTGAGTTTGAAACAGTAGTTATAACACCTGAAGAATTCCTCTAATGGATCTTTGATCTCAAAAAGATTCTTTTAAAACAAAGTAACAGAACAGGAAGTGCACGTTCCCAGGAGTAAATTAGCAAGATTCCTGTGTTTCCCTGGCAAGGAGTCACATTAAAGAAATCGGATGGATGAAGCCATGGAGAGGAGGGCAGTGACTGATTTTAGTTCATCAGACAGTGTTTGCAGATCCAGCAGAAATAGTCACGCAGCTTCCTGCTGGATGCAGCAAGAAAAAACGAGCAGAAGAAATGTAGTCCTTTCTCAGAGGAGTGACAAGATGAAGGGTCAGGACGGATGGACAGTTAACTCACTGAGCCTGAAACAAAGTTATTAAAATTACTGTAATTGACTGACAATCAGTCACAGCGGAGCTTGCTTTAGGCGTGGCTTTGAGGCCTAGTGATTGGCCATACCCAAACAGCTGTGGTGTTGCGTACGTACCTGCTGGCCCTGCGGCGTTGCACCTGGCTGTGGAGGAGTCTGTCCTGTCTGGCCATAATAAGCAGCCTGCTGTCTGTAGTACTCTGCCCATGCGGCGCTGTAATCGGTCTGTCCTGCTGCTGTGGCCCCTGCGGCTTGAGCGCCCCCTGCTGCTGGAGCACCACCTCCTCCTGCAGCTGATGGAGGCAGAGAGGAGTGAGTTTTACTCACCAAAACACTCAACTGCTACACAGTGCATAAATTACTGCTGTCCTATCAATAAATAAACAGCTGTGTGGGGGGTAAAAACATTAGTATTTTTAAATAAATTAAAAAAAACCTCTAAATCAATTTTCAATACACTGAAAATGTGTATCCAGTAATCATTAACCACTACAACAAATTAATATTCATGAGCAAGGCTTTTGCCATTGGAGGATTCATTATTTGGGTATCCTCATACTGAATTCAGTCAATACATCAAACAATAACAGAATGAATATGATATGAATATGAATGTGGCAGTGATGCAGCAGTAATAAAGTCTATTGTGTGTCCATGCACATACTCTCACTCATCTTCTTGTAGTACTCCTCCCAGGCCTTGGTATAGTCAGGCTGGGCTGCACCTGGAGCAGCTTGATTCTGGTCAGCAGAAGCAGGTGCAGCTGGCTGGGCTGCAGGTGTTTGTCCAGGCATGGCGCTTCCTGTAGGCTGCTGGTAGTACTGTGCATAATATGCTGCCCAAGCTGCATTGGGATCTGTTGGTGCTTTACCTGAGAGAGAAAGATCCACTTACATCTGCAGGTATTTCAACCCCAAAAACAAATTACCTCCAGAAGAACATTGTGTTTTAATAGTCCATCTCACCTCCTGCACAAAACACCATGTGGCTCTAGGTTCACTGTGCTGCATTATTAATAGATTTGCTACCTGGTTCTTATTTTACAGAGCTTTGCATCTTATATTTGTACACACTCACATTTAAAAGATGAGTCAGTACATACAGTAGTAGTTATATTAACAGTTTGTCATCTTTCAGAAGTACACTGGCATATACTCATAACTATACCTCCTAACTAACAAACAATCCTGATGTAAAGTCATCTAATGCAGTGTTGTGACAGTACATAATTGTACATGTGCTCACTCACTGGGATCATGTGGCTGCCACTGCTGGTATGTGTTTCCCCAACCCTGAGGATACGGAGCAGCCGCAGGACCACCACTGCAGAGGAAGAGAGAGAGATGCATTGTAAATGTCTGTAATCATAAGCTGTATGAGGAAACACTGTTTTTCCAGGTGATCTTAAAGGCACAAGGAATGAAAATACTGCAATTCTTTAACATTTCTCTTGTGCTTCACATAAAGTCTGAGGAGTTTGGAACATGAGGGTGAGTAAATGACGGAACACACATTTTAGATTTATCTGAGGTTCTCCAGGCATTAGGTAATGTAGTACTCACTGTGGTGGTCCACCAGGAGGTCCTGGCTGGTAGGGGTTTGGATCGTAAGGGCCCATTGGGCCAGTGGGGCCTGGCCCACCTGGTCCAGGGCCAACAGGACACAGGGGCCCCTAGGAAGAGAAACAGACCAGTTTAAACCAGTTCACACCTTCCCTACTGAACATGATTACAAAAAGTTGTTTACGTCATACCTCAATCTTGTCCTCAATGAGCTGTTTGGCATGATCAATCTGTTGAGGAGATCCCCTGATGGTAAACAGTTTAAAGCTGGGGTCACCGTTAGGTGGTGGCTGACGCGAGATCTCCACAAAAGCGCCGGTCTGTTGGTTGATGGACTTTACGTTTTCTCCTCCTCTGCCAATTACGAGGCCACATTTGTGGGCAGGGATTGAAAAGGTCATCTCACCACCTGGTGGACCCCAGCTGCCTGGACCACGCCCTCTGCCACGCCCACCAGGGGGCATGCCAGTGCCAGGCAGCCCAGGAGGACCCTTAAAGATGAGCAAATACACAAAAAATAACATTATGAAACTACACTCAAAAAGAATAAATTCATGACTATTCATATTCCTGCTTCACTCACCCCTCCTCCTTCCTCTCGAACCCTGATGCTCTGCAGAAGATCATTGATTATACTGGCAGCGTGCTCACAGCGGTCAGGAGGACCCATTATATTAGCGATTTTATCTGGACCAGTACCATCATCTACACAGAAAATAAATACAAGCTACACACCATACCCAAACCCTTTTAGTTTATTCAGACCAAAAGTGTGAACTAACCTGGTTTAAACTGTATCCTCACACCAGCATCATTCTGAATCTTCTTTATCATCTCTCCGTTTCGGCCAATCACGACACCCACAGAGTGACGTGGAACAGGCACCTGATGGTCACAATCAGTGAACAAGTTTGCCTTTTAAGCTTGTTTGCCATTTTAAGAAACAGTATTGTATCAGTTTAGTGATTTAAAGCAAAAACACAAGTAAACATATGGACCAAACACACCTCAATTCCTCCACCCCCCATACGAGAGCCGTACTCGTTTCTGTCAAACCCAGCCTGATCCCGCTCTCTCAAGATCTCCTGCACCATCTCACGAGCTTGCTGGAGACACAGAAAATCAAGTGAGATTGGAGTATCAGACACAATTACGCATGCAACATTATTTTGGACCTGGAACAAATGAGTGACAGGATGTGATGTCATAATGAAGGCCTTTAAAGGTGTTAAATAACCCAGCATTGCAAACCAGTTACGTCAATATGAAACCACAAATGTGGAGTTTCCTCCATGTTTACGTGCCTGCATTTCATCAAAAGCTATTTGTCTACAAATTTGCAGGTCAAAGTTCACCAAACTTCACCTTTGGTATAGTGCTGCACAGTGTGACTGTTTTACCCCCTGTTAAAAGTAGCTTCTACTGATAAAATTATTAAATTATTATAATTAATTATTATTAATTCAGATAATTAAATATCTGAAACGTATACATTCTAACATGCAAAACATTACAGGGTAGTATTTACTGCAAAAACAACTTAAAAATATAAAAAAACAAAAGGTGGACAGATCTGAGGACTGCGAGAAAAATATGACTCTGACCTGCACTTTGTAAGGATCTCCTATGATGCGCAGAGGTTTGTCCATGTTTGGCCCCTGAGAGGCGTCCTGAATTAAGATCATTTTCACACCAGCTCGCTCCTGAAACAAACACACAAACAAACGTGTGAACGTTAACACGCACAGACTGGCACACGCACACACAGACACACACAGAACTCTACCTGCAGTTGTTTTATGGTCTCTCCTCCTTTACCAATGATGAGACCTGCTTTACCGGCAGGAATGATCATTTCCTGCATGTGACCACTGCCATTGGTTGACTCGTGGAAAGAGGGGGGAGTGCCCCGCCCTCGTGACACAATGTCATCCAATAGCATCTTGGCCTTCCTGTATGCACAGGTCAAAGGTCAAAACTACTACAGATTTACATAATCTGTAATCTTTACATATGCATATAAAATGTGAAGTATATGAAGAGAACCAACGTACTGGATGGCTTCAGGACTACCGGTGAGAGACACGCTCCTCTCTGGAAGACCACCACTGTCTGAAATACACAAGTATGTTACACCAGGTCTCGCACATCTTAATGTGCAGCTCTAAAGGAGCCAAAACATTTCCAGTCTTTGATGTACTGACTACAGAGATGTTCACAGATTGAAGACTCACCTGGAGCGATCTGAACTTTACAGCCAGACTCCTGCTGGATCTTATTGATCTGTTCTCCACCCCGACCAATAACTACAGACACAAAACACACATAGATGTTCTTGGAGTTGAAGTCTGCAGAAGGGTGGTTTGCCAGGAGCAGCGTATGATACCCCTGATTTAATAATGTTTTGGAAGAAAAAAAACTGTTGGGAAAATGAAAGACTGAAAATGTAAAATACAACCCATGCTGACAGCAAGATCCACCCAGAAAAGCTTTATTATGGAGCAGTGCATTATGGGTAATGTGAACTTACTGAGGCCAACCATGCCATCAGGCACTCTGTACTCCTCTGTCATGGAGGAAGGCCGAACACTGAGGAAGACAAAAACAATGAGAACGTCAGGAAAACGTTCCAGCAGCTTAACACTACATTTTGTTCTTTAACCACCACTATGTAAATGGTTGCCATGGTAATGCAATGTGGTAGCTATGGAGGTCTATGCAGTTTTATGTTCATATGGGCTTGCTTACTAGTGAAAATCAAGAGCCACTGGTCCCTACAGACGGCTGGGGGCCCTTTATAAATCTAAACTTTTTAGATTTTAATTTAAATTAAAATTTAATTAAATGTAATTTAATTTTTGCCTGTTTTGTCATTTACTAATTAAAAATCATAAGTCTGCACACTTATAAGACAGTAGCACACCTCTGAGCTGAGCTATGATTCGTGTCAATGTAATATGATGTACACTTTAGGTTTCAGATTAAAAAAAACGCTGGTAAATGCTTCAGCAGAAGACAAACTTACTTCTGCTGGGAAAGGGCAGCCAACTGAGCTCCAATAGCTGTAAATGAGACAAGGATAAAATCACTGCTCTAAAAACACACACACGCTTTGAGTTACTGAGAGAAAGTCAAACTCATACACAGGGCTGCAGCGCTGTCTCTGTCAGATGCCATCTTTTTGCTTTCAGGTTGATCTGAGGAGAAACACACAGCTCAGAAGAAGCTCAAGAGAGACATGCACACATTTAGAAATCAAACACAAGAACTTGTGCCGTACCTCCGTCCTCCAGCGATCGCTTCTGTGCACTGAAGGGATAATTCTCTGCTCCTCCATTATTGCTCATAGAGGCACCAGAAACATCACCACCGATTTTAGCTGCAATCTAGAAAACAGAGCAGCAATCAAATCATAAGACAGTAAAACATGAACACAAGACAAACAGATCACAATAAACAACACAGAACATCTCACAGTCAGATCGGTGAACTATATGACATCACATGGTGCATGATTACTTGTGTTTCTGCAATGGCGCTCAGAAGAGCAATATCTCCCTGACAAAACTTTACAGAATATGAGCAACGTAACTTAATGAATAGCGCTTTTCAACACTGTTGTGATATACAAATATAGTGCTCATTTAGTCCTATAATACAGAACCATGTTTACCCCATCTGACAGTTATGTACAGTAGGAACACGATACTCTTCTGTAAGGGCCACAACAAGGTTTCATTTACCCCCATGAACAAAAGGGTACCAAAAAGCCAGGCAGGTAGCAACTGAAGAGTCCTTGAGGAAGACCCCTAAACCCGATCACTCCCCGGGTGCAGCAGTGCTGCTCACTGCTTGTGTGTGTGTGTGTATGTGTGTGTGTGTGTGTGTGTGTGTTTTACAGCGGCAGTCAGTCAGTCAGTCAGTCAGTAACTTCATCACAGCAGCAGTCAGTCAGTCAGTCAGTCAGTAACTTCATCACAGCAGCAGTCAGTCAGTCAGTCAGTAACTTCATCACAGCAGCAGTCAGTCAGTAACTTCATCACAGCAGCAGTCAGTCAGTCAGTCAGTCAGTCAGTAACTTCATCACAGCATCATCACAGCAGCAGTCAGTCAGTAACTTCATCACAGCAGCAGTCAGTCAGTCAGTAACTTCATCACAGCATCATCACAGCAGCAGTCAGTCAGTCAGTAACTTCATCACAGCAGCAGTCAGTCAGTCAGTCAGTCAGTCAGTCAGTAACTTCATCACAGCATCATCACAGCAGCAGTCAGTCAGTCAGTAACTTCATCACAGCATCATCACAACAGTCAGCCAGTCAGTCAGTAACTTCATCACAGCATCATCACAGCAGTCAGTCAGTCAGTCAGTCAGTCAGTAACTTCATCACAGCATCATCACAGCAGCAGTCAGTCAGTAACTTCATCACAGCAGTCAGTCAGTCAGTCAGTAACTTCATCACAGCAGCCAGTCAGTCAGTCAGTCAGTCAGTCAGTAACTTCATCACAGCAGCCAGTCAGTCAGTAACTTCATCACCGCAGCCAGTCAGTCAGTAACTTCATCACCGCATCATCACAGCAGCAGTCAGTCAGTAACTTCATCACAGCATCATCACAGCAGCAGTCAGTCAGTAACTTCATCACAGCATCATCACAGCAGCAGTCAGTCAGTAACTTCATCACAGCATCATCACAGCAGCAGTCAGTAACTTCATCACAGCATCATCACAGCAGCAGCAGTCAGTAACTTCATCACAGCATCATCACAGCAGCAGCAGTCAGTAACTTCATCACAGCATCATCACAGCAGCAGTCAGTCAGTAACTTCATCACAGCATCATCACAGCAGCAGTCAGTCCAGTAACTTCATCACAGCATCATCACAGCAGCAGTCAGCCAGTAACTTCATCACAGCAGCAGTCAGTCAGTCAGTCAGTAACTTCATCACAGCAGCAGTCAGTCAGTCAGTCAGTAACTTCATCACAGCAGCAGTCAGCCAGTAACTTCATCACAGCAGCAGTCAGTCAGTCAGTCAGTAACTTCATCACAGCAGCAGTCAGTCAGTCAGTCAGTAACTTCATCACAGCAGCAGTCAGTCAGTCAGTCAGTCAGTCAGTAACTTCATCACAGCATCATCACAGCAGCAGCAGTCAGTAACTTCATCACAGCATCATCACAGCAGCAGTCAGTCAGTAACTTCATCACAGCAGCAGTCAGTCAGTCAGTAACTTCATCACAGCATCATCACAGCAGCAGTCAGTCAGTAACTTCATCACAGCATCAGTCAGTCAGTCAGTAACTTCATCACAGCATCATCACAGCAGCAGTCAGTCAGTCAGTAACTTCATCACAGCAGCAGTCAGTCAGTCAGTCAGTCAGTCAGTAACTTCATCACAGCATCATCACAGCAGCAGTCAGCCAGTCAGCCAGTCAGTCAGTAACTTCATCACAGCATCATCACGTCAGTCAGTCAGTAACTTCATCACAGCAGCAGTCAGTCAGTCAGTCAGTCAGTAACTTCATCACAGCATCATCACGTCAGTCAGTCAGTAACTTCATCACAGCATCATCACAGCAGCAGTCAGTCAGTCAGTCAGTCAGTAACTTCATCACAGCATCATCACAGCAGCAGTCAGTCAGTAACTTCATCACAGCATCATCACAGCAGTCAGACAGTCAGTAACTTCATCACAGCATCAGTCAGTCAGTCAGTCAGTCAGTCAGTAACTTCATCACAGCATCATCACAGCAGCAGTCAGCCAGTCAGCCAGTCAGTCAGTAACTTCATCACAGCATCATCACAGCAGCAGTCAGTCAGTCAGTCAGTCAGTCAGTAACTTCATCACAGCATCAGTCAGTCAGTCAGTCAGTCAGTAACTTCATCACAGCATCATCACAGCAGCAGTCAGCCAGTCAGTCAGTAACTTCATCACAGCATCATCACGTCAGTCAGTCAGTAACTTCATCACAGCAGCAGTCAGTCAGTCAGTCAGTCAGTAACTTCATCACAGCATCATCACGTCAGTCAGTCAGTAACTTCATCACAGCATCATCACAGCAGCAGTCAGTCAGTCAGTCAGTCAGTAACTTCATCACAGCATCATCACGTCAGTCAGTCAGTCAGTAACTTCATCACAGCAGCAGTCAGTCAGTCAGTCAGTCAGTCAGTCAGTCAGTCAGTAACTTCATCACAGCATCATCACGTCAGTCAGTCAGTAACTTCATCACAGCAGCAGTCAGTCAGTCAGTAACTTCATCACAGCATCATCACGTCAGTCAGTCAGTAACTTCATCACAGCATCATCACGTCAGTCAGTCAGTCAGTAACTTCATCACAGCATCATCACGTCAGTCAGTCAGTAACTTCATCACAGCAGCAGTCAGTCAGTCAGTCAGTAACTTCATCACAGCATCATCACGTCAGTCAGTCAGTCAGTCAGTCAGTCAGTAACTTCATCACAGCATCATCACGTCAGTCAGTCAGTCAGTAACTTCATCACAGCATCATCACAGCAGCAGTCAGTCAGTCAGTAACTTCATCACAGCATCATCACAGCAGCAGTCAGCCAGTAACTTCATCACAGCAGCAGTCAGTCAGTAACTTCATCACAGCATCATCACAACAGTCAGTCAGTCAGTAACTTCATCACAGCATCATCACGTCAGTCAGTCAGTCAGTAACTTCATCACAGCATCATCACAGCAGCAGTCAGTCAGTCAGTAACTTCATCACAGCATCATCACAACAGTCAGTCAGTCAGTAACTTCATCACAGCATCATCACGTCAGTCAGTCAGTAACTTCATCACAGCAGCAGTCAGTCAGTCAGTCAGTCAGTAACTTCATCACAGCATCATCACGTCAGTCAGTCAGTCAGTAACTTCATCACAGCATCATCACAGCAGCAGTCAGTCAGTCAGTAACTTCATCACAGCATCATCACAAACAGTCAGTCAGTCAGTAACTTCATCACAGCATCATCACAAGTCAGTCAGTCAGTCAGTAACTTCATCACAGCAAAGTCAGTCAGTCAGTAACTTCATCACAGCAGCAGTCAGTCAGTCAGTCAGTACACAGCATCATCAACATCATCACGCAGTCAGTCAGTAACTTCATCACAGCATCATCACAGCAGCAGTCAGTCAGTCAGTAACTTCATCACAGCATCATCACAACAGTCAGTCAGTCAGTAACTTCATCACAGCATCATCACGTCAGTCAGTCAGTAACTTCATCACAGCAGCAGTCAGTCAGTCAGTCAGTCAGTAACTTCATCACAGCATCATCACAGCAGCAGTCAGTCAGTCAGTCAGTAACTTCATCACAGCATTAACGGGGTTTATATTGATCAGCTCACCGCATCAGATCATCGTGTTCGCGGTTAAACACGCACTGCGGCTCGCTCACCTGCCGCGCGCGCTGCACCGCGTCGGCGAACGCGTCCTTCTTCAGTCCTCCCGCTCCTACAGCCGCTCCGGCCCCGGGCGGCGGCACCGCGCTGTACTCAGACATGTTGTCCGTGCGGAGGTGTGAGGCGTGCGGGATGCGGCAGGGCGTCTAGGCCGGGCGGAGGTGCGCAGACGCGGGAGATGAGCGAAGACAAACGCATGGGAGGGACAAAACATCTGCGGGAATTGAAGGACGTCTCCTATAGGCGTTCGTAACGACGTGCTGTCGAGATGGCCAATCGGAGAGCGGCTGAGGACGGACCGTGCGTGATCATTGGACGGTTGAGTTTACTGATTAGCCAATGAGTGTTGATGTTCTTATAAAGGGGTGACCAAATACGGAGCCCAGAGCTTGCCGCTGTGTGAGAGAGCCAATCAGAGCCCGAGAGCTCGTTTGCTAGACCAATGAGGTTTAAGAAAACGATGATTGATAATGATGGACGTTTGGATCAGCAAATCGGCAACGCGAAGTCTTTTACTATTGGTGGTTAATTTACTGCTCTGTGCATTTGAACGGGTTCGTGAGCTCCAGCTGCAGTAACACGAACATGCACACGAACATGCACACGTACATGCACACGAACATGCGCACGAACATGCACACGTACATGCACACGTACACAGAAAGAACGTAAAAAAGTACATGAAGAAAGCAACGAGCAAAAAAAGGCAGAAAAGAGAGCGAGAAAGAAGGACGAGGAGAAAACAGAAAGTGACATAACACGAACATGCGCACGAACATGCACACGTACATGCGCACGAACATGCGCACGTACATGCGCACGTACATGCACACGTACATGCGCACGAACATGCACACGAACATGCACACGAACATGCACACGTACATGCGCACGTACATGCACACGTACATGCACACGAACATGCGCACGAACATGCACACGTACATGCGCACGAACATGCGCACGTACATGCACACGAACATGCACACGTACATGCACACGAACATGCACACGTACATGCACACGAACATGCACACGAACATGCACACGTACATGCACACGAACATGCACACGAACATGCACACGAACATGCACACGGTTTGTCATCACAACACTGCGAGTCTGAACTCAGAGGCAGCCACTGAAGACGCAGCACAGCTTCATTAATAGTATAACCCACACACATGCGTTCAGTGAAAGCTTGTAGTCTGTGTTAAAAAAAAGACACTTACAGCACATAATACCATCAAAATCAAATCAGTATTTCGCCTGTATACAAAACCACTTGAAATGTGCAGGTCCAAATGAAAGCTGCTATTTAAAGACCAAAAGAAAACGAGCCAAAACATTGATGACATCATCTTGCACTCACGGACACATAAAAACCTAAACAAAAGGCTACTGGGTTTTTAAAAAAGATAAACTTTCTATTCCAATAGGAAATACATTAATACAGGAAAGAAAGTCAAGTAAATGTAACAAAAGGTCTTTTAGTTTTGTTTGTTCCAATTCTGCTGGTGTTGAGTCAAAAATCATGCAACCAAACACACTACATGTCATGAGGGTAACAGCTATGTTAAAACAACTCCAGGGCTGCGTCTCAATTTAAACACTGCATAATACTCTGCGCTGAAAGTAAAGTATATATATCTCACTGGTGATAGGAAGGTATCTTTTGAGTATGTAATGTAAGACAGTACAGTATTATTGGGTCATAAAATTGCATTTTGGTACCACAGACCCTTTTGCTGCACACTTTAGCACATAGTCATTACCTTTAACACATTTAAAAACTGTTGTGGTAGTTTCAGCCACACATTCCTCAACACTTCTTCACCCAAAGAAGTCAAAAATGACACACAAACTCAGTTTGTATCATAGTGCAAGTGGTTATGGGAAATATTAGCTGAAAAGCATGCATGGAGGCACACTTGGAAAATGCAATGATTAAAATCTGGGTATGTTTGGCAAACAGTTTTTAACATTAAAAGCTTTCCTTAAACGTGAGCAGATAAATAATTAAATTGTTAAACCATTTTACACAAACTTTCACAGAAGTGGTTTTGCAAATGACACACAATTTTGTTCTGCTCATTGTTCATGAGTGGATTCCTATGATTTGAGCAGTTATTATAATCTATATACTACAGAATGCAAACTGAGAGGCTACAGAATGCAAACAGAGAGGCATCATACTTTAAAAAGCAGTTAAACATGACTTCAGCTGACAATCATCAGCTGACAACACTTCTTTGATTGGGCTGATCTGATGGACTCAAAGGAGGGAAAGGCAAACACAAATAAGTTTATATTTAGTTTGTTTCATTCCAGTAAATCAATGTTTATGAAATCCAAATCATTGGTTTGTTCAGTGTGTGTGCATGGAGGTACAGTTCAACACCCTGAGCTCGCATGCGTGTGTAGTGGGCAACAGCCTCTCAAAGCTCTTAAAAGCTCTCAAAGCTGCCATAAAGCTACTGTCTTTTACTCTCTCTTTACTGTCCTTACACAGCTTTATTTAAAAATTAAAACATGATTGATAGAGAATAAATTGCATTGTTTTTGCCGTATATACGAGCACTCTATAGTCTCTCACAGTTCATTTATGTGAGGGATAGTTCACCTAAAAATGAACATTCTTCCATCATTTACTCACCCTCATGTCATTCCAAATGTGTATAAATGTTTTGCTTCTGAGAAACACAAAAGAAGAAATTCTGAAATACATAAACACCAGTAACCAAACACCAGTGGCACCCATTCACTTCCACTGTATGGACACAAAACCACTGAGACTTTTCTCAAAACAGATTTTGTGTTTCCACAAAGAAAAACATCCTATAGGTGTGGAATGACATGAAGGTGAGTAAATGATGAAAACGTGTCATCTTTTGGTGAACTGTCCCTGTACGGCTGCTGATTTACCATTATAGAAAAGAGAGGAGCGCTTTACACTGGTTACACTAATCAGAGGTCTGACACATGAAGGTCACACACACATCTAGGTTGAACAAAGAAAAGGAAATGAAGCAGGAGGGGTCACATGACTTTCAGATAATCAAATGCAAGTGGTGCATCCTTGATGACAGTGGAAGAAACATTCAGGGAATTTACAAGTTCAGTGTGATTGCCTGTGGAAATCACAGTGGAAAAATCACATTGGTTTTATGTGTTTGCATTAAGTCAAGAGTGTAAGTCAAGAGTGGTCCCCATTTTATTGTCTGCTTGAGTAACAGTAACGGCACACCTGTATCATTCATTTCTGTAGCACAGATGATGTGGGATGAATTCCCACATCATGCTTGTCATGCTTCCCACAAGATGCTTCTCTTAATAAACACCACTAATTACTGTGAAGTACAGTGTATAACATGAAACAATACCATAAAAGATCACATCAGTTGTGATTTTATTTTATAAAGAGGATTTAAGAAGCACAAAGGAGCAGCAAAGTTTATAAAATCATATGAATATGTAAGTTGACTTTCATGGTCTAACTAGTATAAAAACATTACGCCAGAAAGATAAATCCAGATACTTTTAATGATGGAACCCGTCAGTATTTATATGATGATTTTGTTTTCAGCCGCAGACACTTGTAAAGATAATGCAGTGAACTTACAACGAATGTTTTGCTTCATCCAATCAGAGAAAGCTGCAGTGCAGAGAACAGATGGTTTGTCTGACACACACACACACACTTAGTCTGATAGTCCCTGAAAGGTAAGTCTCACGTACTTCCTGTCTCGGGCGAGCGGTTTCATGCAGAATGGGCATGCTGGGTAAAGGCCATGGGTTCCAAGTGGTACTGGCAGTTTACTCCAAAACGTGGCTGTTTGTTCTGAACACACATGACCACACGGATTGAAGGCGTGTGTCGGGGGAGATGCATCCAGATAGAAGCCAGATTCACGACCCAACTTCAGCGGAACGTACAAACCCCGCATATGGCACAGCGGACACTCTCTCTTTCGCCCCCTCAAGAGTTTCCGCTCCACTACTTCTTTTGTCTCAGACTCATTGTCCTCCTCCTCGGTTGAGCCCTCCTTCGTGACCCTGTGGTGGCCCCTCCAGGTGTGGTATCCATGCACATGTCCACAGTGAAGATATGCCCAGGGCTGGTCTTCGTAGGCTGAGCCCCTAATGGAGCAATCTAAGCTGCGGAAGGCCAGAGTGTGGAGGCCTACGGGACACTGTGGCCGCGCGGCGTTCAGCTCCTGACGAAGAACCTCCAGGTGTTTGTCAGTGGGCGTGCGAGAAAGGCCTTCTGCAGACCGCCACAAAAGAGTCGCACCACACAGATCAATTAAAGAGCCATCAACCAGCTCCTGACGTTCTAGATTTTCAATCTAGAGAGAAAGAAAATTAAATTATAAGCATACACACTTGAATGTGTTTGTAATATAGACAGGAATGAAACTTCAGATCATGTAGATGGTTAAGGAGAGGTGTTGACCTGGCACAACTGCTCATATACTGCTCTCTATATATCCATATTGTTCAATCAGTATTTCAACCCATACATTCATATCATACTCTTAGAGTATAAACATCTGCTAAATGAATAAATGTAGCATACTACTGAATTGCATACATGTAGTGTTAATTACTGACTCTACACGACCACCAGAGGGCACTCTTATATACTCAAACACTATCACTCAATTCTCCAGTGAGTCACCACAGTCCACACAGAGTCATAACATGTGAGTCCAAACCTCTATTTAGAGAGCAAAAATATAAACTAAATGTCCCAGTGTGACCTAAGGTCTGCACACAAGCCCCTGTCTCTGATCTCAAAAATCGACGTCTCCCATTGTCAGCCAAGCAACACACGTGAAATGTGGATACAGCTCTCATATTAAACCATTAAATCAGGTGCAGCTGCATCAGTGACCCCTGTTAAAAACTGAATTGGTCAAGAACATAATTTCACTTCAGGTTTAACTGCTTTATCAAGAGATGAGGTACAAATGTATAATTATAATAAAGAAAATTAAGCATATTTAAGGACTAAAAAGATTTCCTCCATCATAAACCTATTGTAATGCAAAAATATACATATTTTCCCCATTACTAGTTTTTTCTTATTACAGTAATTTAGTAGTAAAATGTGCCTAATTTTAAAGAAAACAATGCCATAATGCAAAAAATGTTAACAGTCCTAAAAATAGATATAATGTTCTTCATGCCAAATATACATTTAGTTAATACGAAATTGTATGTCTCAGCTATATACCTCAGACACAGATACTGACAAAGTTTCCAATGGTTTCCCGAGATAAGCTGTCTGAGAGATTTTTAAAAAAGCAGTTGTTTACCATAGACTTTAATCTCATATTGTCCTACACGGTTTTTCCAGAAAAAAACTGCATGGGGAGGTTACAGACCAGACTTATGACTCCATGGAGACAAGATTTTAAAAACGCAACAAACTTTCCAGTTGGGTGGAGGCCATATCATGCTCAACATATCATGCTTTTTTTATTTTGTCTCTGTTGGTGATCGCTGATTGAGCAGATGAGAAAATAAACGACCTCACAGTCACACTGCAGGAGGAAAGAGCTCCTGCCTCCAACAGATGTGTGTATGTGATGCCTGATAAGAATCTGTGGGAATTTTCTACAACAAAAATGAGCAGAGAATTCACCAGAATAGCATCGGAGTTGTCTGGCAACGCTACTGTTTTCTTAAATAACGCACTCTTACAAGGGATTGTCACGCTAACAATGTTTATTGGTGGTGAACAGATAAACGGTAAATGGTCGCAATGGTGACATTTTGACCTTGGTTTAGAGAAGCCCTTAGTGATTCTTGGACCTTTTCTGGAAATTTCTGTTTGGAAACCCTTGGATGCTGAATGTGACTTTTCACATTATATGGTTGTATTGTTGGTAAAAGTATTAAAATAGTTGTACATTTTTATTTGTTTATGTCTTGCTTCTAACCATTTTGCCTGGTTTTTGTGCAGACCGCATCTCTCTAAGTGTGAAGACGTTGCCGCAGACTGAGATTTCCCTCCAGGTGCTTGGTTTGGACTCACAGGTGAAGCCGTGTCGTGAATGCATCACTAATACACCGTTCGTGGTCAGTCCGTCCATCTGGCCATCAACGCACCACCATTTAGCTGCTTTCTCCTGTAAAACACAGGAGACTGAGCACAGGGTTCACACGGGCAGAGCTGGACTGAGACGACCTGTAACTCTGGGCTGCCACACTGTGTTCATTTTTAATTCACTTGCTCATTTATTCAATTGTTCATACATTTCCTCTTTTACCTATTCCCTCATTGACCTACTCATTTATTTATTCACTAATTCACTGATTCAGTCAATAACTCTCATTCATTCACTTGTTCACTCACTCACTCAGGTTAACTGTCAATCACTCACTTTTTCATTTTCAGCCTCTCCAGGAGCATTGATAGGGGACAGGTGAACACATGAATGGATTGTGGAGCAGATGGATGGATGAATATGAAAGACTGTCAAAGAGAAGAGAGTTTGTGTTGAGGAGTGTGTTGAGATAGACACTTTGACCCACCCCAAGGAAGATGCTTTTGGATGAGTCGAATCCAGCGGCGTAGATACGCGCGGTGTAGGGCGGGGCTCTCCGACACACGATGCGGCACGCAAATCGTGAAATTGTGCTTTGAGACGGCAGTGTGTCACTGTTACCATGACAACCAGGTACCGTGTCCATCACCACAAAATCAATGGGGCTTTCAGTGGACCGACCAATCTGCAAGAGAAGAGAGCATCGCTGCTTATTGTATAAAGTTAATGATGGACAGACAGTTTCAATCTACAATCTGTGACACACACAAGAGCAAGCAGATAGACATCAACGATAGATATGATTGACAAAATCAAATGTCGGTGGTCAGAGTCGTTTGTGGGTGTTTCTCAGAGAAATAATAAAGGAGAGGGAAATTCTTACTCCCAAACTCATCACAAGGGAGGATATGTTGCTGTACCTGAAACATGTCTGTGCTGCTGTCGTGTGTGTACTCCACCACTACAGTCTGTGCCCTGGAAACAGTGTATGACACACTGTGCTGGTCCTTGTTACTGATGGCCTGCAAACAAACACACCAGTCAAAAGGGCTCAGTAGTTTATTATAATATGATAAATTACATCAGGTTAAAAGCTTAAATCCACCAAATGAACAGTAAAAAATGCAAAACTGATCTGCAAAACGCGGAATCTATACATAATATTAGGGTAAATGGCTTATATCTTCATGCATGTTGCCTTGGATCAACAAGCTTTTTTTTGATCGATTTGGAATATGACACATACAATTTACCTAATACTGACAGATATCACTAAAATAAATGTCATGAGACATAACATTTGTCACTGTGACAGCACTAAGCTTTGAGTCATGAACCAATCAGAAACACTCACAGCCTGTCAATCATCATGCATGTTGGGGATTGTTGACATTGGGTTGGTTGACATATCTTTGTTGGGCATGGTTTTGGCAAAAGGGCATGTGATTGAAGTTAGCAAAACAGAGGAAATCGCTTATAGCACTTCAAATGTAAACTATTTAATTGTCAAGAACTATTGTGAGTGATAATATCAGAGAATACTGCATATGTCTCTTATGAACATTCAATGTGACATACAAATGACCAATAGCAACTGTACAGACTTATTCAATTGATTATTAGGAAAACCAGCCTGTACCTTGGCAGTCTGCGGGCTGCATGCAGTGTGGACAGTGCTGGGTTTGACGCCGTTGGCTTTGGGTCTCTTAAACAGAGTGAAACGACTCCTCCTTCTGCCCCGGTCTCCGTTTGGTAGTGAACCATTGTAACTGTGTGGCCAGTCAGAACATATGAGTACAGTTAGTATATCATTACAATGAGAAAGCTTTAATAAGCCTGGCAGCTGTGGTGCTGTGGAGTTCCTCCCATCCTGTAAGGAAGAACAGTGCTCCTACCCGAGGATGATGAGCTCTCCGTATTTAACAGGTTTAGAAGAACTCAGAAGCTCCTGTTCTGGGGCCAACATTAGTTTGGTCCTCAGCAGATTTGTCCAACGCTTCCTATGAAATATTTCAGGTCGATCTTCCGTCCTCACTGCTCCTCCAACATGGTCTCACCATAAGACATCTGCAGACTAATAACACAAAAACAAACAGGTTACATTCATCCGTAGCACTTAATGTAATCACGAGTAAGCAACAGACATCTCTGAATCACCATTTTGTTTATTCTCTCTCCCTAAAAAATGAATAAAAGATCATGTCAGCAGTGAATCTACAATATTAGTTTAAAATAAGACAATCAAGGCAGTAGATCTTCTAGAAGTCAGTGGTGACACAGTTTCACTTCTTCTTGATGTCGGCTGGCACCCATTTCTGTTTTGCTCTGGCAGGGTCAAACGGTCACAAAAAGTCATTCTTTGACACACGCTTAAACCCCAAACATTAAAATAGTATGTTACACATCTCTAGCAAAAACACCAGCAACTCTTACAGTCATAAATAATGGTGTCAATTAAACAATAATGCAATAAATAATAAAATAAAAAACAAATAAATATTACACACACACACACACACATATATATATATATGAACAGTCTATATATGATCTATATGAATAACAGTGAGTGAACAGTATGAATATATGATCCCCACTTTAATCACTAAATCGTAGAGACGTCAGACAGAGATTTTGTCATAATGTCATTATAAACTTTTCAAACTCCTCTGCTGTCTTGTGTGTGTGTGTGTGTGTGTGTGTGTGTGTGTGTGTGTGTGTGTCACACCCGGCCTCTGTCCTGTGTATCTGTGACAGACATTTGCTTGCACTCTTGCCAGGCAGCTAAAACACAGCGGCATGTTTCCACAGCAGGTATGGATGCTTGCTATACACCAGTGAGACATTTGTAAATGATGAGCTGTGATTTATAACAGATGTTTCTGAGGTTCCAGCATGAAGACAACATCAAAACCACACACACACACTGTTTTTAATTTCCTAAACATAGAATGGGTTCATACAGTTTATGTCAACTGTCTAATTAAATGTCACATTTCTTTGTAGATATCATCTTTGCTTCCATCAGATGGTTATTCAGCAGTTAACCTTCAAATGTAATGGCATTTACAGAGCCTGAACCTCTCCATTGTATTTGTACGTGAGATGGTTACATGGATGTTCTGTTTGTTTAATTGCAACAGAGAGAAAAGTCAAATCAAATGTTTTGATTCTGCTGCAAAGGTTTATCATCTCAAACTTACATTTAAAATGTTGTGTTAGCTAACTGTCGGTATTACTATACTCAAAGTTAGGCATTAAATTCATTTACTTAGATTTGTATATGGTCCAATGAAAAGTCATTAACATTCAATGGCCATTGATAGTCAAGACAAAACTGTAGACATTACATGTCAAGACATTACATGCAGCAATTTTCTGATTTGACACAGAATGACCCAATATGTTAAAATTCAGACAGTCAGACAGTATTCAGCTTCAGCTGAGTGGATCCAGAATCAAGTAAAAGCAGTGAAGGTGGAGTATTAAACATGGTTTTGTATGTCTGACAGAAAGATATGATGATACTAGTGGGACAAAAACTGGACTAGTAAGTACAGCAGTGTTTCTCAAACCAGGCGAGTCTCACTCAAATAGCCACGAGGTCGAAGAAAACTTTAGGATGAAAAAATTATTTAAAATATATTGCAAATGGCAAATTAAGCTATATGACAGACACAACACTGACTAGTTTTCAGTGTCTTAATTCTACATGTTTTCCTTGTTATTTTCTCTACAGACAAAAATCTTCATTAATGAGTTTAGAGCCATAAATTAAACCAACTAGCTTCAAGATGATTCCCATTACATTTGATTCCAAGTTTTTAAAAATGGAAAAAAAGACAAAGTTACAAGACTGCATACTTATGTGGGAGTAAATTACAGACATTTGTAAAAAAAAAAATCAAATCAGCAACAACAATACCACAAAGATGTTGCATATAATTATTAAATCGATATATAACAGGTTTACTTCAACACTTTTGTTAGAAACGCAGCAGGCGACTCTTGACTGGGACCCGATCATGTCATTCACAGTCATTTATGTCCGTTATAAGAGGAGCTTCCGTAAAGTCTGAGGAAACAATCGATGGTGTTGCTGATGGTTACCGGGTACGAGGGATGTAATTCATTTACACAGATCACACACAGCGTTTGTCTGTGATAAATGAAACACGGACAGACCCGCAATAACACGATGCGCTTCTGACCAGCATTAAAAGTGCCAGTCGAAGAATATTAGAAGAATTATGCAGACAGCTGTCAATCAATCGGGCCATTCATTAATCAGCGACACCAATAACACAAAAATAACATGTCGCTTATTTTAGGCTTATACATGTTTTATGTACAATAATGCATAAAATACATTTTATAGGCTATGTATATAAATTATGTACAAAAGAGTTTTCTCAACAACTTTTTCCCTTTAATAACCAGTTAGAAAACGTGAATTTGAAACTGAGAGACAATTCATTACATTTAGCTTATATAAAGATTTATTATATGTACTGTAGCTATTAGACTTTGACTAGTTTGATTAGTTACATAGTTACTGCTAATATAATTTAATGAATTAAAACTTTGATTAGCAGATAAAGTAATCATTGATATACCCCAGCATCGGCAGAAAGTATGCCACGCCACCCTTAATATACAACCTGCATTCACTAAAGGTAACATCTTACCTCTAATGAGACTTCTGAGTTTGTCTTTGCAGTTACGCGTCAGTTTAAACAGACTGACTCAAGAACTGAGTCTTATGTTAACATGTTAACTTTTGCTCTATTTGTCGGATAAAATACTGACCCACCGGCGGATATTCCGCTGCGCTCCTGCCTACACAGCGTGAGAGCTGACGTCACAAACCAAGGCGTGAGGTGTTGTGGGTAATGTAGTTCCACGCGTCAGCCCTTCACCGTTAACATTTTGCTTTAATTATCCGTGCCACACTGACTCATATACAGCTTGTAACATGAGACTGAAGGTATGGAAACCACCAGTACTACACACTTGAATGTTATTATTGGACGTGAAAAACAGTAAGAAGCATTAGTTAATAGTTTGTACTTCTATATGTTCATAATTGTAATAGCTATAATTCTAGAGACAAGCAAAATACTACAAAGGAACACAACTTAATACATTAAAATAGAATCACCGAGCAGAACAGAATAACCCTACAATTACAGCAGGAGAAACATTGCTTCCCAACACTTCTAAACAGCAACTCATAAACACGTTTGACTAACAGTGTTTTATACATGCAGTGGCAGAGTGTCATTGTGGTGTGCTGAATCGACACTGGTGTAGCCATGGGTGTAGTCCACACAAACAAATACAGGTTTACTCACACAGCTTTCTGCCTTACAACCTTTAGTTTCTTCTCAATCAAGCAATCCCCAAATGACCCTTTAAACTGAGTCAGAATTTCAACACACAGCAACAGAATGCAAACACTTCATCTGTATACAGTAGGCAGAGCTATGAGCCTGGCAGTGAGAATAATGCATCTGTTCTATTTCATATCTCTGTGTCTGTCTGTCGTTCTCTGACTCTGCCCACTCTACCTCTCTCTTTCTCTTTCTCTGTCTCTCTGTCTCTGTCTCTCTCTTTCTCTTTCTCTGTCTGTCAGTCTCTCTCTCTGTCTGTCAGTCTCTCTCTCTGTCTCTCTCTCTGTCTCTCTCTCTCTCTCTCTGTCTCTCTGTTCTCTCTCTCTCTCTCTCTCTCTCTCTCTCTCTCTCTCTCTCTCTCTCTCTCTCTCTCTCTCTCTGTGTCTCTCTCTCTCTCTGTCTCTCTCTTTCTCTCTCTCTCTGTCTGTCTCTCTCTCTCTCTCTCTCTCTCTGTCTGTCTCTCAGATATTTTTTTCACCAGATGTTCTCTAAAGGAAGTACTTCAGCACGGACTTGCCACAGTTGCAACTCAACACACAGCAACATAGCAACTGTCGTGCGCTGACTGCTCTGAACTTCAATGGGTGTGTGCCGCCCTGCTGCCTCGGTCTTACATAATAAAATGTTATGCTAACGCAAGGCAAATATTAAGTTACCCCAGCTGCCAAGGGCTTGTTGTCAAACCGTCATAGCAACAGTTGCCATGAGCACGAGTGTGTTTACAGTGTGTTTTAAATATGCTGAACTTGGACTTGTGAGGGAAACAAAAGAACTGCTTTGCTGGAGCCCTGAGGTCTGACTGTGTGTGTGTGATGGTTAGTTGGAGGAGATAGAAAGAGAGATATTGTCTTAGAGGTCTTTGTCTGCGTAACACATTAGCGTGTAAGCATGCAGTCTTATTCTATGGGTCTGTGGTGGACTGGTCATGCACCATAGGCACACAACAGTGAACCATGACACCATGGAGAATTATGATTTATTATACGGCTCTTTAGAAAGAATGAATTACACAAAAACTGCCATGATCTTAAATAAGCCAATAGGTCACTGTTAACCAGTGATGAGAAGTTGAGAGATTTGTTTAGTTTGTCTTTTTGTTGATAAATGTAGATTAACTGTAGGCTATGTCGAGGGTAATTCCTGCAGTTGGTAAATATCTTGTACACAATATGAGGTTTCAATGTTAAGGCTGTAAAAAGGCAGATTTAGTATTTAAATTATGTACATAATATTTTTATGCCAACATAGTATCAGTTAGATGCTATGACAGAAAGGCAATAAAATAGTCAGACAGACAGACAAGATCCTGCAGTTCATATAAAGACAGACAGCAAAGCACAGGGTCAAAGCATTGTGAAGCTGAAGAATTGCTATGTACTGCCACCTGCTGTATACACACATCCCCAACACAAAACAGGCATCTGTAGTGCGCTGTCTTCATCAAGTTTTCATGAGATCCACCAGACTGCAGTCACACTCTTAAATATCTTGGTTTTTTTTACTGTCAGTATGTTTAGAACAAAGTTCCCCATCAGCACAAATGAGCTACAGAGCGGAATGTCTGACTGCTCGCTGGAACGTCAGTCTGAAAACTCTTCCACTACTCTTTGCCTATTCCTCCGGATTTGTTAACAGTAACAAATGTCGCGCTTATGCAACTGTAGGCTGGAATTAGCAGTCTACTCATGGTTTAAATTCACATCAATTACATTGACATTACATTTTTGGTGGAGTGGATTTTTTATTCTATTCTAAATTACATTTATGCATTTGGGAGTCACTTTTATCCAAAACAACTTGTAATGTATTTAAGATATATATGTACATATATATTCTCAGGGAATCCATGATTTTGGTATTAATAGAGTCATACTGTACCAGTCAAGCTACAGGACGTAACATTTTTTAAATCATAACCTGAGATATTAAATGTTTCTGACTAAATAAATGGAACAATTGAAATAAACTACAGAAGTACTGTGGTGATGGTACAGAAAAGGTGATCCAGAGGAAAATTGCTCAGGATGCTCTTTCACAGCTTGGGAGACTTCCCCCTTAGAAGAACAAAGATGCAGTGAGACCTTCAATATCCAATAAGAATATAGAACCTTAACATTTATTTGGATAGCATAACTCATTTTGGACTCATTTGAAATTATCTGTAATCTCTGACTGCTGAGACACTATTGAGATCTCTTTTCAGACTCAAGGAGACTTGAAGTGAGATTATTTCTACTTGTGTTTTTCTCAGCAATGGTATTAGGTAACATGCTCTCACCTCCAGAAATCCACAACACTGTGGTATGGTACTGGTGAATGTGGTTAAACAAAATAACAATATTCCTATGAAATATTTGATATTGCTGATTTTTTTAAGTTGCCATAAAACAAAATACACATATAATTTATATAATAAAAGAATGCTTTCATTCTTTTAATAACTGAGTTCTGATGTCCTGTACAGAGTACATACATTAAAATATGAGTAAAATATATGCTTTACAGTCACATATTTCTTATTATACTTACTCTATGATGAGGTGAAAAAACCCAAAATTGCTTAGTTGGATTTTAACAAAGACTGAAGTCATTACAGCTGATTACGTTTTTAAACTAGTCCTCGGATTAACATCCTGTCTATGTCACGTGCTGAAGGCACAGCATTATATATCTATATAAAATATATAAAATATGAAGCTGATGTCCTGCACTCTGGGTAAATGTTGTTTCAACACCATATTAGGAGTATTGCAATGATTTCTGTCATGATGATGAAATGTCACCACTGTAGGTTATCCTGCTGCATCGAGAACTGGTTTGATAATTCACATTCCCTTTGCGTGTATGACTGTCACTCAGCTTTTACATTAGCAGGACTTGTACGCTGAGACTCCAAAACTGTTTCAGACATTTTGGACTTGGGAGGAGGAGGACTTGTTGAACACATTTTTATTTGGATATTTCTACTATATGTTGGCAGAAGCAGCAGCGTGACAGTGTTTTCATTGTAACCAGATACACTGTGAATGTAATTCTACAAAACTATAGTGAAAAAATTATGCAGGGCAATAAAACAACATACAATTATTAATAAAATGGCACCCCACCTCCCTACTGCTTCATTAACATAACTTCACAAGTTATGTTACTTCAACAACAACAGCTTATAACAATAGGTTTTGCAGGTTTGCTTTACACAAATATAGTTCAATTCCCACAGCACTAGTAATCAGTTCTTTGTCGCCGAGTCTCCAGTCTCCTCTTCCTGATCAGTAATGAGAGACAGCTGGCACCAGTAAAACTCCTGAGAGAGGATAGGAAAGGACACAAAAGAAACCACATTTCCCAGCATGCAACACATACAACATTTCACCAAAAGTTTTTAAAATAAATGTATTAATAAATATACATCCAGGGACATAACATCTTACTCTGGTACTTTTTTAAGTAGGTTCACATTGCATTTTCTATACAACAAAACTGGATGGGGACTGGGGGTGTCAAACTCTAAAAGAGACAAAAGCAGTATAAAAGTAGATTTAGTTATCTAATGTGCTTTTTTCCAAGCAGTGCCACCCCTACAATTCATAGGGCCTGAACAAAATTATAGGGGTGACCTAAAAGACAGCAGTGCAAAGCTGTGGTTAGAGGCCCTGTTGATGACTACGCCATATATGACTAAGCCATATGATAGTGTGAAGTGAGTACCATGTCAAAATCTTTTAGAGCTTAAGATCCCCCTAAACATTCTTTAAAATCTGTTACCTTGTTTGTATAAAAGAAAGAGTAATGTGGACTTGAAACAGCGTGAGTGTAAATTAATGATAAAAGAATTTTCATTTTTGGTTGAACTAACTTTTTTAAAAAATTGTATAATTTCTGTCATACCTGATGGGAAAGAGCCACAACAATCCACCCTCTTATATCTTTGGTTATCCATATAATCCATGTCATTTGCATGTTTTTTCACAAATGGCTACCGTCTCTCATTCATGCTTCTTCCTGTCTTTACTTTGCTCACCAAAGAGAAACAGAAACCTGAGCAGTTCTTTTTTAGAGTGAAAAAAGATGAGCAACAAAAACTGGTAACAGCCCATCAGCTCTTAGAGTTACTCTGCATGTTTGAATCTGTTTGTTCAGCTTAAATGTTTCTGTGGTAACTCATTGCCCCTGTGTAACAGGCTGTGCCGTTCTGCAGAGGCATACGAGGTGGACTGAGACCATCCTTGTAAACGGTCAAAATTAGTGTTGCAATAGTAGTGTAGCTGTTTCTCATCAATGGTTTACAAATTGTGTTTCATTGGTAATGATGCTCTATATATCCTCTCATCTCAACCATTCTGCACCAATAAATCTGAAAGTTGTTTGTCAATGTTCTCTCTGTCTCTGACATCGGTCAGTCTGACATGTGCTTGTGGGATGTGGCTTTGGATGTGTGTACGGTTTGAAGGCCGTTTTTTATTTTACACAGCGCCGGTGTTTCTGACATGTGGGGGCAGGAGGAGAACAGCCTTTTAGGGTCAGAAATATCTTCATCTTGATGCCCGAGCTTCTCTCATCGTATTTTGTGTAGAGACATGTTTAACTAACACATATTTAAACATATGTTTAAACTAACAGATATTTAACAATAAACAGGCTGAACTATGATTTTATTATGTACTGTGGATTATGCATAATTGCATAATAATCTGTTACTATGCATAATAACAGGAACATTTTTCACAACAGGTGATTATGACGTCTGACAGTACTGAGTTGAACCCACAGAACTATTGCAGTTACAGTTAGTAGGCAAGACTGTCTTAATTTTTTAGCTTTCCCAGAATCAGTTTATTTGTCCAAACATATTTTCTAATGGTGCAGTAAAGATATGGGGATTGTACACGGGTTCTGTCATATTTTGGTCTGTATAAATATGTTTGTGTGTTGAGCTTTGTTTTAAAGACCTCATTTATGAAGTTAGTATCTCTTTCTCTGGTTGTGTTATTTGTGCAGGTTGACGGTCATCAGCTCTTGACTTCTATCATCGCATGACATCGATTACAGCCACCGACACCATACAGATCAGCGGGAGTCTGACCATCGTCAAGCTGAACTAAGGCTGCATTTATACTGGCACAAACATTTCATTTTTACCCACAATTGATACAGATCGGACTTGGTAAACACAAAAATCCGCACAAGAACTGATTTTGTATCTGATCTGAGCCAATTTCAAGTGTGGATTTAAATTCGATACGGATTTATTTCCGATATCCAGACATCGACCTGCATCTAAACACACATATCCGATTCACATTGGCTATAACGTCACAGTTCCACGCCGGATTGCGTTGAACTGCATCATTGCGCACAACCCGCAAAATAAAGAGCTTTAAACCAAATATAAGGATGCCGTAATGATATGTGGAGTCGTGCCACCGAAGTGCAAAGCATTAAAGCCGTCTGTATGAAAACACTTTCACCTTTTGTCTGATTAATTGTGGTGGGTTACTTTTGAACAGATGAAGCAGAAAAAGTGCATCCACAATTCGGGGGTCGGTCATGGCGCTCACATCAGTGAATGACTGGAGACTGTTAGGCCGGGAGACCTTATGGATGGTACATGTGCTGTGTGCCTCATGGATTTCTTATTTTAGACTCTTCAGGAGATCTTCTCCTATTTATTTTCTGGGCATCAACATTGTCTGTAGCATTTTATTTGATGAGGTTGATGAAGTGGAAATGTCATCATTCTTTTACTGAAATATTTGTACTTCCTGCCAGCACACATCAATGTTGCTGTCAATAGTGATAAAACAGTTAAGATAGAAATACAGATATAGAACAAAATCAGCATTATCACATCTTTACAAAAAAGTGCTGAGTGTTTACAAGCACAGCGGTATATTTTAAAATGTTTAGAAGTACAATCAGTCAGCTGAAGGCTACAGGTGCTCAAAGACTTTTATTTATTTCTTATGTATTTATGATCTAAACAGGATTATTTGATAGCTGCATTTGTATAGTGATATTACAGCAATAGTGATATTTAATAGTTAATATTGTTAAGCATTTAAATTGTTGATTTTGTTGAAGAGTGTGAAGATTCTGGTGCTGTTGTTACTTAAGACCAGCATAAAATCAAGGAGAAAATCAGTCCCTTAAAAAACTACAGTGTTTCATGTCAGCCTATTTTTAATTGTACACAAATCATTTTCTTAATAACTCTAATTATTAAAAGCTTATAATAATAGTGATTGTAATTGCATTTTCTTAAAATGAGTGTGTTGAGGGTAAATGCTTACTGTACTGCAGTTTTAATATGATGCTCTATTTAATTTCATTTAAATTAAGAAGCAGTTGTACAGAGTTGCACAGAAACATTTTCATCCCTAAATGAAGAGTTTTCAGAGGAGTGACGTTCTCTTCTGTTCATGAACTGTGCACACGTAAACTCTGTCTCTGTCCCCCAGTTTTCCTGTTGGTTTTCTCGTCTCTACTCTGCTTCCTGATGCTTCTTGTTCCACTTATTGTTTTATTTGGATTTGATATAATTAGCATTATTTTATGATGTACCACCATTGTGTTGTTTGAGTTTAGGTTATGTTTTTAAAGACAAGATATTTATAAAATAATCTTTGAAGATGATGTAAATGAAATTTGTGCATGTTTTAATGTGTCTTATGGTTTACTATAAAGTTCCAGGTCTATACATCTTTTAACCCTGAAGGAGGTTTAAACCTGCAGAGTTGGACGTGTTCTGTCGCACTGATTTGCAGGCTAACACGTGATCACGCTTATTATTACTGTTAGACAAACCTCAGCACAACCTCAGCACAACCTCAGCCTCATATCGCACTACTTTCACTCAAATCCAATTAACATGAGAATCCACAAGTGCCACACCAGAGCCCATGATGCATGCTGGGTAACAAGGAACATGAACAGGACACACGCAGAAAGAGATCATACTGACTTCACGTTCACATACGGCGTGTGTGTGTGAGTGAGGTAGTGAGTGAGTGAGAGAGTGAGTGAGAGTGAGTGAGAGTGATCTTCAGAAGATGAGGCGCGTGTCGCTGCAGGCTCGTGAGGTAAGATGACTGACAGCTGCGCGAGTCGGCTAACGTTAGCTCGCTAGCATCGTCCATGTAAACCAATGGACCGAGGCAGCTCTGAGCGGGCTGGCTGACAGTGACGTTTAAATCGCTGGATAAGCAGTAACAATGCGGTTCTTTAGTAAGATGTGCCTTGTTCTGTCAGCGTTAAACTGTGTAACAACTTCTGTTAACCTGCTGTGATCTGTCAATGAGCTAGACAGGCTGGCTAACTGCTAGCCGTAATATAAACATCACAAAACGATTTGATTCTGTTCACACAAACAAACGTCAGTAATTCCGATTAAACCTGTTCATTTGTAATGGAAATAGGTCATGTAGTTTTTGCTGTAGGAATATATAGTTAGATTATTTTCAGTGGACGTGGGCCTGTCGTTTTCTGACAGCTGTGATACTGAAGTCAGTCTTACGTCTGTTTTATACATGTAAACACCGTCATGTTTGAAATGTGTATGGGATATGAGAATTGAGTAACATGCTACTTGTTTTTATAAAAATAATACAAATATGATTGCAATGATTTTGTTCAGCTTCAGTACGAAACATAAATAGGAATAATTATATGGAAATTTTGATGCCCTCACAGTTCACGTTTTGTATTTGTTTTAGCATAACGTAAAGTGAATTCACACTAAATGTAAAACAAATGACATACAACAGGTCTGTTCACATCAAGACCTGTTTTGGATATTTTGTATTTGGTTTTAAATATTGGTTGGCAAAAAGGCTTGTACTTGTTTGTTTACTAGCAGTGGCTTATAGGTCAGGTTTTTAATCAGATGAAAATATATGTTGAACTGCTCTCTGTAAATACTGCATGTATTTTTGATCCCTGGTATCAAATAGGTCAATAGGAATACACAGCTTAAATTTCAAATCTTATTTACAACGTTTATTCATGCTCAGTGTGAACAGACTTACTGTGAAATGTACTGTGTTGTTCTATAAGATTTGAGTCTGTCACTGCAGTGGTGTGAACATTTATAAATGATGGTTTGATGAACATTCCTTTGTTTTTAAGAGGCACAGTGATCACTGATCAATCCGCCTTTATTTGCTTTGTTATATTCAGACTTGTATTTACGCTCCACGCTGAATTCCTTGCTGACTCTGTTTTGGAATAATCTGTTTTCTTTTGCTCCATTTAAGCAAGTCACTGCTTCTCCTATTAACACTTAATTAAGACAGTCAGTCTGGTTTTACTCTCAATAATTTAATTTGAGCTAGCAAAGCAAAATTAAGCACTCTAGAGCACTATAGCTGAGCTACCGGTGAGTTTTTGCTTAATTATTGAAAGGTTAAAATGATTTCAATACACAGAACTCATAGCAGAACTTGTCTACCATCTGTTCTCAGTGCTTTGAACAAACAGAAATCTTTGAGATTTCTTTTCAGAGAAAAGTGTCTTTGAGGGAGACCACACAGCGGGTTGTTTTACATTTTAAATATGATCTGTGTTTTGCATACAAAAATTCTCTGTTACCAAGGTATTTTAAGTGATTTTTAGCATGTTACTGTACAGCGTGTGCTTTTGCGTACTGACCAAAGTTAAAATGCAAACATTGTGATAACTAGTTATGTGCTGAATTGTAAGCTGTAACGGTTTAGGGGTTTGTTTAAAGTATAAGCAATAGTACTGCAGCGAGTACAATAGTAAATCTATTGATTCGTATTTTCTAATAGTGAGGTTTGGTATTATATGATCATGCTATGTAAAGTAATTCATCCAGTATTTCTAATTGCTGTTTCCTGTCACAGGTGTGAGTTCGTAGCTGTGGTTCTGTCTAAGGCCCTATGGAGCCTGATGTTATTCACATGTACTCCTCCTCTCCGCCCCCAATAGAGGATGGTGTTGAGGATGAAGATGATGAGTTCAGTGATTTCACTGGTGTCCCAAACAGCATCAGTTTCACGGAATTCGACACACCCATAACGTTTGACCAGTCTCAGGCGTTAAACGCCACCTCACCACCAGAGTTACTGAGTAATGGCACAATTGTGGGACTGACTCAACCTGAGGGGCCTATGAAGTCTAACAGTGTGACTCCTGGCAGTGGACACGGTGGCCCACCTAATGGTAGAATAGTTAGCGTAGAGGAACTTAAAAAGTTCACAGAGCATCAACAAGCTCATATCAACTCCCTGGAGTTTGCACAGCGCTCTCAGACTGATATGGAGGCCATTAACCGCAATGGCGCTGTTGAAGTGCACACAAATGGATTTGTGACGTTGGACAAAGGAGGCGGCCCTCCTACACCCCACAAAACAATTGAGCTCACCGTAGACCACAGTCTTGATGTCAGTCCAGACATTGACAATGATTTTGCAGACTTTTCTGCTTTCAACTACAGCGAGACTTCTGAGGGGAACACAGGTTGGAAACACCGTGTTGAAGAGCGAAAAGCTTTTTTGGATGTTAACAGGGACTTAGAAATCACAGAATGTGGCTTACCTGGTTTCTCTTCAGAGAACTCTGCAGTCCTCAGCAATGGGGTTTGGGGTTTCCATAGTTATCTAGGAACTGTTTACTCACATCAAGATGCTAATACTACTGAGGTAGTTAGCACAGCTCAACCACCTGTGCTTAACGGTGTTGCTGAAATTGATATTGGAGATGAAGGTGCAGTGGACAAAAGGGAGTCACCTGATTCTACTGGAGAGAGATGTAGTGATGAGAAGAGCTCAGAAAATGAGACCGAAACAGAGACCGAAACAGAGACCTCATTTGGTCGGCCACTATCAACGGATGCACTTGAAGAATTTGGGGACTACAGCACGACCGGATCTGTCCCCTCCCCACCGCTTCAGGAGGAAACGGCAACTCCAGCTGATCACAGTCAGCTGGCTGAGGATGATGAGGAGGATTTTGGTGACTTTGGAGAAGCTAACTCCTTTGGTGGAACTGGATTTCCTGATTTTGACAAGCAGGGGAAAACAACACAGATTACACCTGAATCAGATGCTAGTGGCCCTGTGGAACCCAAAGACAGTGAGTTTGGTAATTTTGACACATCTAAAGAACCTTGTAAATCAGGGTCAGCAGGTGAGGAAGAAACAACGTATGCAGACTTTTCTGGGAGTGACAGTTTTGCGGATTTCAGTTCAGTGCAGGCTGGTGATGGTGATGATAACAGAGGATGGCAGGCCTTTTCTGAGCCTGATCAAAGTTCAAATGGAGGGGAATCTTGGGCAACATTTGGCCAGGAACAGGAAACAGTGTGCACTAAAAAGCGTGGAGATGACAGGCATGAAAGCAAACCCGTTGCGGTGCCCCCTAGTGAGGAGCGCAGAAGTTGCACATCGGTAAATCTGGTTTCCAAAGATGCCCGATTACCTTAACTATGCTAAGATTAGTTCAGTGCTTTATCCCTAGTGTTTTTCACCCCACCTCATTCTAAACTTCTTTTTGTTTGTCAAAAATAGTGGATAGTATTCAGAACAGACAGAGTCTACAGGAAAATTTATCACTCTGATACAAATACATTTATGTTATGGTTAAAACTGTGTTGTGATTTGTAACTGTATAATTCACTACATGTACATTAAATTAAATTATCAAGCAGGGTCTTTAAGTAGTCAGTCTTTCTCTATCTGTGTATTTAACTTTACTGTCTTTCTCTCCTGGGTCTGGTATCACCTCAGGCTACATTGGCCATCCGTTTGGAGAAGATTTTCCAGGCCAGTTTTCAGCTGGTTCCTGCTCCTCAGGTAGAGGTGGAGGAAGAGGTGTGTACACTCAAAACCTTTTTCATACCTCCTGACAGATCACAACAGGAAGAGGGTGACAGAGAGCCTGCCATTGGGTGAGGAGATGGAAAATTACTTGCTGTATCATCCAAGTTTATTTGCTTAGTGTCGTTACTGACTGATTAGCCAGCTAAAGTTAATCTTGCTGTGGGTTTGTCTGTTTGCCTGCATCTGTGTAGGTGTCTGTAGAATTATGTACATGCTGTTGGATTGGAAGCTGTTGGTGCATGTCAAATTAATTGCTATGATTATTGCATAAATAGAACAGAAAACTTGTAGGCTGTTGGCCTGTTTTCAAGAGAAACTCTGCTCAATGAAAACCAAAACTGCCAAAACAAATTCTTGTTTCTAACACTTTGGGTTTTTGTAGGCCACTGCAGGACGTTTGGCTGCAGTTACAGGATGTTAATAATGCATATGGCCTCCGGTACCAGTGGGGCGGTTCTCATACCAATAAGATGCTACTCTGCTCGCTGGGGATTGACACAAGAAATATAGTGAGTTGATTTTTTAATTAAACAAATATTCAATAAAAATGTCATTAAAATCTAACAATTTACTGTACTGTGTGTTTTTTATATAATTTGGGAGTAATGACTTTAATGTTGGTAAACTGTAGAACTTACTGGGAAGTTCACCTTTTCTGCAACATCATCTCTTTCTCCAGCTGTTCACAGGCCACAGAAAGCAGCCTGTAATTGTGCCAGTGTATGCAGCCAGTCTGGTGAGTGGAGGCCTGCTGCAGGGGAAGTGTGCGAGTTAAGGGAGGGTAGTTTATTATTTTTATTTTAGACCCTTTTTATTATTATTATTATTTTAGACCGTATTTTAATCATCTGAATATTGGTGTGAATTTAGGCACATTGATCGCGTCAGGTTTGTGTGTTAAAGCAAGCATCTTTGATTATTGTCTCTGTAGGGGATGCTGGAACCCACTAAAGAACCAGTAAAGCCCGTCTCAGCAGCTGAGATCATCGCCTCAATAGCACAATCTCCTTCGGTTGCTGCAGAGTTAAATACCTGCCCACCTGACACCACCCAGGTGAGCATTGTGGGAACATATAATCAAAATTTAATACATATTATCATATTGTATTAATTAAGTATATTATTTCAAAATATGCATTTACATTCCAGGTCTTATTGTAAATTATTCAGTAGAGCGTTAGTTCGTGTTAGTAAAATGTAATAATCAGATTTTAATTGTGCGCCACCTCTAAAACAAAATGACTATCTTGAACATGCCTTAATGTTTATCATTACAGTTAACCAATTAACGAATAGCTTTCAGTCATTGTTTTAGGCTTCTGTTGTAGGTATTGCAGCCTTTTTAAAACTGCTACAATAATAAATTCAGCCATTTAATGCCAAAAAGGTTATGTGAATAATACCAGAAAGATTGGAAAGTGTTACCTTTGGAATTTGTGAAGATTCTCTAAATAATGAAGTTGACCTTCAGCCTCCCAGTCCTGGTAGAAAGCCACTTTAGAAGTGCTTGTTTCAGGAGGAGAGTCCCTCACAATCCACTGCAAACTCACGTTTGGATCTGGATCCTTTTCGGTAGATGTTAATATTGTGTTTGTTTATGGTCGTCAGGAATCCCTTCCTCCTGTTCAGTTTGACTGGAGCAGCAGTGGCCTTACAAACCCTCTAGATGGTAAGACATTGACAGAGGATCATTACAGAGCGGAAATCTGATGTTATTGACACTAACAGGTCAATTAACAGTTATACAGAAACTGAACTGTAATCTCCTAAACTCTGTCTTTGAATCAGATGCTTTTATTAACAGAAATGAGCACTAACTGGGGTCAGATACATTGAATGCAATAATACATTTCTAAACTAACAGATTTCTGTGCGTTTGTCTTTGCTTTCCTTTTCTGTCTCTGTCCGTAACTCTTCTCCCCTCTTTCATCATACCTGCCTCTCTTTCCGTTGTTCTGAAGCGAGTGGAGGCTCGTCTCTGCTAAACCTGGAGTTTTTTGGTCCTGTGGATGAGTCGCCGTCTAGCACGGCCACCTCAATACCAGGTTTGCTGAAGCCTTTCCTGTTTAACACCATGTTTCCTCTCTTATCTTTTCTCTTAGCATCTACATACTAAACTATTTTTTAAAGAGGTCATTCTTTTATGTGTACATGCAGTAATCTGTCATAAGACTGTGTCAACGTGGTACATTTGTGGGTGTGTAGGTGTGGACCCAGAGCTGTATGAGTTGACTCAAGCGAAACTGGACATCAGCGGGGGCAGCAGTAGAGTTGTGGATGCGTTTGCTCGCCTAATGTCAACTGTAGAAAAGACCAGCACTTCCACTAGGTCAGTGGCCTAGCGAAGCCTCACTTCTTCACAGTATTACTACTTGGCCAAAAGATGGAGCAACAACACAGTTCTAGTACAAGCCTCTTTGCTTTGTAAAGAGTAAACTAGAATTGAATACTGGCATACTGCTTACTGCACAGTATAATATTTTATACTGCCTGCTGATTTACATGAAACAAAATATAGGTAATATAGGCAATAAAGGTTTTAAAAACTCTTTTGAAGGCACAATATGTAAGGTTTTTGTATTAAAGTATAAAAAACACTTGCACAGTGTTATATATTTTGTTTACATGTGAACTTAAATGATCACAAATGCTACCAACAAGAGAAAGGATCAATATTGGTTATGTTATACATCAATAGCAAGCCAGCCATTTTGCAAATTCTGTGGGTATGTTCAAATGTAATTTTAGTATGATTGTTTTGAACAGGTAAAACTGCTCTGTGTTACCCTGCCATTTATTTGATAAATAGTGACATTTAGTGATTTAACATTAAACATTATTTGTGGCTAATTGATTATAATGAAATACAATAGTTATCAGACGTAACAGTTATAAAACTTTATTATCTCATCCATGAGCATGATTTGTTAGTCCTGTCTGATGGATTCAACGAGCTGTGTGATTGTTTTGAATAACGACCCCTAGTGGTAAACATTACATATTGTGCCTTTAAATGTTTAAATTATTTTGCAAGACTGCATGTTTATTACAAATCCTAGTAATCACATTTTTATTGCAATTTCTAATTATTCAACAAGTCAAAGATTCTGGTTCATTCATTCATCAGACTTAAATGAAGTTGCAAGTTCTTTGCGTTGTGGTATACAGTATTTTAAACAACGTACCACACTGCATATTTTGGCAAATATACAAGATCATCAGAGTATTTTGTGAAAACAGATAATTGCACATTGTGCACACAATGCATACTCAATACATATATATGTATTGTGTATGTATGTATTTTTTTCTCCACACTCTCTCTCTCTCTCTCTCTCTCTCTCTCTCTCTCTCTCTCTCTCTCTCTCTCTCTCTCTCTCTCTCTATATATCTATATATATATATATTATTATTATTATTTTTTTTTTTTTTACATAAAAGCAGATGACACACCATTCTCATAAAAGTTAACTCTGATATCTGTCTGATTTCTCTGATCTGTCCCAGCAGAAAGTCTGTGCAGAAGGAGGAAAATCTGAGTGAAGAGGCCCGGAGAGTGATTGCAGGACTGCCTGATCTCTCCTTCATGCAGGCTAAAGTCCTAATGTTCCCCTCCACACTGACTCCTCTCCTTCCCTCCTCCTCACCCACACCCGACTGATGTGTTCTCCACTTCATTTCGCCCTTTCTTCTCTATGTATCACTTGCCATGTTTCGTTATGAATGTTGTATGAACAATATTTCGTAATGATTTTAATTTTGTCTTTTTGGATCACTAGCTGTCCCTTGTCATATTTGTGGGCATTTTTAAAAGTTTTAACATATTGCCATATGAAAGAGAGAGTGTGAGATTGTCTGATCGATTCCTTTGGAAAAAAGAACTGTAGTTAAGATTTTTATTTATAGATAAACTGTTGGAAAGAGTTTTGTGTTTATATTAGAGCTAATCTGTATATATTAAGGGATGAGATTTTTTTTCTAGTATTCTTCTGCAGATTAGTTTGGTGTGTGAGAGAGGAAGAGGCACTTTTTGTTTGTTTGTTTAATGAAAAACTGGTTCATAAGTCCTGTAACGGCACAAATCACGACATGAATTATTTGATCTGTATTTTGAGCTGCATATTGATAGATGCATAATTACAACCATCTGACACCTGCAACATTCTGTTTTGATTTTGTGTAACAAGGGCCTTAGTTATTACTTTTGATTATATTACAATGAATGTTGCTATTACTGGTAATCTTTAGTTTGCATTGATTTCACACTTGCTTTAGTCATTATAGAGGAGTTTACCTTTTTGTTGTGGTAAATGTTAACTCTGCTTTCCACACGGACAATTCCAGCATCAACTACAGAAACAACCTCTTAAGTGTGCTCATATTTCTGGTTCTTTTTTATGGGTAATTATTTTTTAACATTGTAGTTAAACCACTGGCATTGAACTGTAATGTAGTGAAGGAATTTTAAATGAGTGATTTACTTAAAGATATATACATATATAGAGAGAATAAGGGACCAATAACTGCTGTAATGTTTTGCTCATTTTCCTATTATGAGTGTGTTTCTGGTATCCATTCTCATGCTGTATCTATGTTTTATTGCTCTCAACTCTTGGAGGACGTTAGCTTCACAGCATTCCTGTTGGTCAGGGGTGCATGATGGGAAGTGTTCTCCAGAAACATCAGCTAAGAGAATTTCAGCATCTGCCATTTCTCTATTTTTCAGTTCTTGTTGTATCACTGTTTATTCTGTATCATTGAGGACTTTGCACATTGTAAAGATATACAGAAGAACTGCTTACATAGTTAACTGTGGCTTCAGACTGTGTACAGTCAAACTATGGGACGTGTAAAATTGTTATGGGAAAATTCCTATGGAAAAATCATACAAATGAATGAAATCTAAAGAGCCTTTACAGGTCAGTCACACATAACTGGGCTCTTTAGAAAACAAAACGTGAATGTGTACGTGTACACAACAAATTAAAATAATTTAAGAGAAATTGTTGGTTTAATGTGAATAATGAATGTTTCAAAGTCTTCATTCATGTTAGTGGTTCGTTCACCATGTCAGCAGTTTACAGCACTGCAAACTACTCACCGTGACGGAGTTTTCCGTGAATCCTTATTTTATGCATTAATAAGACATTCGCACATTAATAAGATTTGTTCTCTGAATTTCACGGAAAATGAGCTCAAGATGTTTGCTCGGTCTAGACTCTGACATGAATGGCGCGCATTTCGAGATATTTTGCATCGCATGAAAATAAATCGAACAGGAAAGTTACTTTTCTGCAAAAACAAAGATTAATTGTAGTTTGTATACGGCTGAATCGCCTGATTGGTGATTGATGTACTTACGTACGCTACGTTTGGACTCAAACGTATTCTGATAATACCGGCCAACCCATCATTAAAACACTTCACAGCTGATCTCGGATCAGCCCCTCTTACACCCGCTCGGCCCGTCAGAAACCTCGAGGTGGTGTTTGATGAGCAGCTGAATCTCAACAATCTCTCGGTCCTGCAGGTATGTGCTTCACAACATCAGGAAAACCTTCCTGTCCGAGCACTTGTAATATCAAGGCTGGACTACTGCAATGCCCTTCTGGCTGGCCTTCCAGCAAATGCCACCAAACCCCTGCAAATGATCCAGAATGCTGCAGCACGTCTGGTCTTCAATCAACCAAAAGCCGCCCATGTCACACCCCTCCTGACCTCACGCCACTGGCTGCCTTTAGGACAGTAACCGGAACCTCTCCCTCCTAACTCACTCCTCCAGACATATGTGCCCTCCCCCAGCTACAGTCAGTCAATGAGTGACGTCTGATTGTTCCCCCACAACAAGGCATCAGATCAATCTGTAAAACTTTCATCTGTTCTGTTCCTTTGTGGAGGAATGAACTCCCAGCCTCCACCTGATCCACTGAGACCATCACAACCTTTAAAAAACAACTCAAAACACACGTTTTCACAGACACCTGACAAATCCCTAATGCCCTACCCTATCCTCAAAAAAAATCTTGTCTCTAGTTCATCTCGTCTCTAGTTAAATGACTATATGACTGACTAAGTGTAAATGTAAATGACTAAATGTAAATGACTAAATGACTGACTAAATGTAAATGACTAAATGTAAATGACTAAATGACTGACTAAATGTAAATGACTAAATGACTGATTAAATGTAAATGACTAAATGTAAATGACTAAATGTAAATGACTAAATATAAATGACTAAATGACTGATTAAATGTAAATGACTAAATGTAAATGACTAAATGACTGACTAAATGTAAATGACTAAATGTAAATGACTAAATGACTGACTAAATGTAAATGACTAAATGACTGATTAAATGTAAATGACTAAATGACTGATTAAATGTAAATGACTAAAAGACTGACTAAATGTAAATGACTAAATGTAAATGATAACCAAAATGTAAAATGACTAAATGACTGACTAAATGTAAAATGACTAAATGTAAATGACTAAATGACTGATTAAATGTAAATGACTAAATGTAAATGACTAAATGATGATTAAATTTAAATGACTAAATGTAAAATGACTAAATGACTGATTAAATGTAAATGACTAAATGTAAATGACTAAATGACTGACTAAATGTAAATGACTAAATGTAAATGACTAAATGACTGACTAAATGTAAATGACTAAATGTAAAATGACTAATTAAAGACTGATTAAATGTAAATGACTAAATGTAAATGACTAAATGACTGATTAAATGTAAATGACTAAATGACTGACTAAATGTAAATGACTAAATGTAAATGACTAAATGACTGACTAAATGTAAATGACTAAATGTAAATGACTAAATGACTGACTAAATGTAAATGACTAAATGTAAATGACTAAATGACTGATTAAATGTAAATGACTAAATGACTGACTAAATGTAAATGACTAAATGTAAATGACTAAATGACTGACTAAATGTAAATGACTAAATGACTGATTAAATGTAAATGACTAAATGTAAATGACTAAATGACTGACTAAATGTAAATGACTAAATGTAAATGACTAAATGTAAATGACTAAATGTAAATGACTAAATGACTGATTAAATGTAAATGACTAAATGACTTGACTAAATGTAAATGACTAAATGTTAAATGACTATTAAATGTAATGACTAAATGTAAATGACTAAATGTAAATGACTAAATGATAAATGTAAATGACTGATTTTAAATGTAAATGACTAAATGACTGATAATGTAAATGACTAAATGTAAATGACTAAATGACTGACTAAATGTAAATGACTAAATGTAAATGACTAAATGACTGATTAAATGTAAATGACTAAATGTAAATGACTAAATGACTGACTAAATGTAAATGACTAAATGTAAATGACTAAATGACTGACTAAATGTAAATGACTAAATGACTGATTAAATGTAAATGACTAAATGTAAATGACTAAATGTAAATGACTAAATATAAATGACTAAATGACTGATTAAATGTAAATGACTAAATGTAAATGACTAAATGACTGACTAAATGTAAATGACTAAATGTAAATGACTAAATGACTGACTAAATGTAAATGACTAAATGACTGATTAAATGTAAATGACTAAATGACTGATTAAATGTAAATGACTAAAAGACTGACTAAATGTAAATGACTAAATGTAAATGACTGACTAAATGTAAATGACTAAATGTAAATGACTAAATGACTGACTAAATGTAAATGACTAAATGTAAATGACTAAATGACTGATTAAATGTAAATGACTAAATGTAAATGACTAAATGACTGACTAAATGTAAATGACTAAATGTAAATGACTAAATGACTGATTAAATGTAAATGACTAAATGTGATAAATGACTGACTAAATGTAAATGACTAAATGTAAATGACTAAATGTAAATGACTAAATGACTGATTAAATGTAAATGACTAAATGTAAATGACTAAATGACTGACTAAATGTAAATGACTAAATGACTGACTAAATGTAAATGACTAAATGTAAATGACTAAATGACTGACTAAATGTAAATGACTAAATGTAAATGACTAAATGACTGATTAAATGTAAATGACTAAATGTAAATGACTAAATGTAAATGACTAAATGACTGATTAAATGTAAATGACTAAATGACTGACTAAATGTAAATGACTAAATGTAAATGACTAAATGACTGACTAAATGTAAATGACTAAATGACTGATTAAATGTAAATGACTAAATGTAAATGACAAAATGACTGACTAAATGTAAATGACTAAATGTAAATGACTAAATGACTGACTAAATGTAAATGACTAAATGACTGATTAAATGTAAATGACTAAATGTAAATGACTAAATGTAAATGACTAAATGACTGATTAAATGTAAATGACTAAATGACTGACTAAATGTAAATGACTAAATGTAAATGACTAAATGACTGACTAAATGTAAATGACTAAATGTAAATGACTAAATGTAAATGACTAAATGACTGATTAAATGTAAATGACTAAATGACTGATTAAATGTAAATGACTAAATGTAAATGACTAAATGTAAATGACTAAATATAAATGACTAAATGACTGATTAAATGTAAATGACTAAATGTAAATGACTAAATGACTGACTAAATGTAAATGACTAAATGTAAATGACTAAATGACTGACTAAATGTAAATGACTAAATGTAAATGACTAAATGACTGACTAAATGTAAATGACTAAATGTAAATGACTAAATGTAAATGACTAAATGACTGACTAAATGTAAATGACTAAATGTAAATGACTAAATGACTGACTAAATGTAAATGACTAAATGTAAATGACTAAATGACTGATTAAATGTAAATGACTAAATGTAAATGACTAAATGACTGATTAAATGTAAATGACTAAATGTAAATGACTAAATGACTGATTAAATGTAAATGACTAAATGACTGACTAAATGTAAATGACTAAATGTAAATGACTAAATGACTGACTAAATGTAAATGACTAAATGACTGATTAAATGTAAATGACTAAATGTAAATGACAAAATGACTGACTAAATGTAAATGACTAAATGTAAATGACTAAATGACTGATTAAATGTAAATGACTAAATGACTGATTAAATGTAAATGACTAAATGTAAATGACTAAATGACTGACTAAATGTAAATGACTAAATGACTGATTAAATGTAAATGACTAAATGTAAATGACTAAATGACTGATTAAATGTAAATGACTAAATGACTGATTAAATGTAAATGACTAAATGTAAATGACTAAATGACTGATTAAATGTAAATGACTAAATGACTGACTAAATGTAAATGATTAAATGTAAATGACTAAATGACTGACTAAATGTAAATGATTAAATGTAAATGACTAAATGACTGACTAAATGTAAATGACTAAATGTAAATGACTGATTAAATGTAAATGACTAAATGTAAATGACTAAATGACTGACTAAATGTAAATGACTAAATGTAAATGACTAAATGTAAATGACTAAATGTAAATGACTAAATGACTGATTAAATGTAAATGACTAAATGACTGATTAAATGTAAATGACTAAATGTAAATGACTAAATGACTGATTAAATGTAAATGACTAAATGACTGACTAAATGTAAATGATTAAATGTAAATGACTAAATGACTGACTAAATGTAAATGACTAAATGTAAATGACTGATTAAATGTAAATGACTAAATGTAAATGACTAAATGACTGACTAAATGTAAATGACTAAATGTAAATGACTAAATGTAAATGACTAAATGTAAATGACTAAATGACTGATTAAATGTAAATGACTAAATGACTGACTAAATGTAAATGACTAAATGTAAATGACTAAATGACTGATTAAATGTAAATGACTAAATGTAAATGACTAAATGTAAATGACTAAATGTAAATGACTAAATGACTGATTAAATGTAAATGACTAAATGACTGACTAAATGTAAATGACTAAATGTAAATGACTAAATGACTGACTAAATGTAAATGACTAAATGTAAATGACTAAATGACTGATTAAATGTAAATGACTAAATGACTGATTAAATGTAAATGACTAAATGACTGATTAAATGTAAATGACTAAATGACTGATTAAATGTAAATGACTAAACGTGTGTAAATGTAAACGCTGTTGAGAATTGAAAGGCGCGCGCGCGCTTCATTCCTTCAACAGCGACGAAATGGGCGGAGCTTCAAAAAGCATCAATCACTGAAACCTGTGAACATAAATCTCCATCCCTCATTCAGCGTGTGTACTGCTGTACTTTCTAATGACAAAGTCAGAAAAACACGTCAATTTGCAATGTATTTATTATTATTAAATGTATTAATAAAATATTTAAAATAAAGGGAATGTATTCCCAAGGAACACATACTAATTAGACTTACCTTGAACGAACTGTATGTCGTTTTGGATAAAAGCGTCTGCCAAATACGTAAATGTAAAATGATATTGTACAAGATCTGCAATATGCTCCTTCATTTTTGTGTTTTGGCACAGTTAACAAATACTACGAAATAAATACAAACATGAATAAATGTCTTTATCTGCGTAGCAACTCTGGTATACATGCCATAATACAAAACTGTTGGTAACAAAAGTTAGAAGTTCACAAATGTTGAAAAAAATATATTAAATAGGTTGGGGTGACACTGTATAAATTCAAGACCCAACTAAAACTTCCATTATATGATCAAGTTCATTAAGATCTATGGCAACATGTGATTGCAGAGAGAGGAACATCAGTATCAGTCCTCCTCCATCAAGGACGCTGTCATTGAACTGCTTTTGGCGTGAGATGGGGACTCAACCCCACAACCTGGCGATCCCAACACCTGTCAGCAACACCCAACGGGGACCCAGCACTGGGAAATGACTGGGGTACAACACCTTCCACTATCAGCTTTTCTTGGATGTGCTGAAGTGTGTTGAGAACTGCGCACCAGGCCTGGCCGGCTGTGCAACTTCAGTAAGGAAAGGTTGAGCACCGTCTCCCTCTGAAGCCACTAACAGGTGGGAGACACTTCCTCAGGAGAGGCCATTTTGTTCAGGCCATTCTCATCCTCCTGATCCAGCTTGCGTTTCAGGCCTTTACCGAACATGTGGCTTATATTTAAGAGAGAGAGATAGTAATAATGTCTGTGTATGAAAAATATTTCTACTTAAATATTTATATTGCAAAATTTAAACTTACGTTACATTTACGCATTTGGCAGACTTACAGTGCATTGAAGTTACACATTTTCTTAGTACATGTACTCCCTGGGAATCGAACCCACGACCTCTTGTGCTGCTAACACGATACTCTACCACTGCTACAGGAGAACCACAAACTACTGTTATATGAAACTAAAATGAACACTGATAAAAATGAATTACAAATGATTTTGATTAAATTTATTAAGATTAAACCAATAAATAGATTTAATAACCTTCACAATAGCATAACATTTTATTTAACATGTGAGTTTTCTATATTAAAACTGAAAGAAGAATTGTTTCTTTGCAGAATGACTTAACATCACATCTACAAACCACGTTCAACATATGTAGCTGTAGTTTTTTAGTTCCTTTGAATTATGAAATGTTTGTAGTGAATGTGTATTCAGTCTATAGTAACTCTAAACGCGTATATAACGATCATAAGACAATGTGGCGATCAGTGACATCGATCCGTTCCGCCCTCAACAAGCCCGCAGCGGGTCTTCAAGTGACGTCAGCTGCACAGACGCCTCGTGAGAGTCGCGTCGCGGTTCCTGATTCAGTTGAACCGATACCGAAAGGTTTTATTGCTCGATTATAACAGAGACTTCGTTTGGAAAATTACTCTACAATATCTGAAAATGAATAAAGTGGTAAAGTAGCCTACACACTTTCATTAAACAGAGATAACAGCAATATGACAAAAGGGACTATTGGGAATACGTTTAGAGTCAATCATCTGTGAATCGGTGTTGCGAAACGATTTATTAAACGAACCGTTCGAACAAATGATTCAGTAAAATGAATCTGTCGCTCCAGTCTTACTCCCACAAGAGCTCTGTGCAACTTTCAGGTTCCCACAGTGCCTGTACTGAAAAGCCTACTGAAAACAACAAATGAAGAAAAGGGTCCAATTAAAACCATTTTTTATTAAACCTTTTCCTTCATAGTTTAAACATTGTGTGACAAAAGAAAACAAAAAATACAAGAGAAAAGCACTACTTTGCTGTCTATTCTCGCCTTCTAGAAGCGACTATTCTCTGATGTTATTTCCTGTTTTTCTGACATTTGTCACTCAATGAAATCAGCATGTGATTCCATTTATATAGATACATTTATACAATAATCTGATATAGTTCCTGCATTACTGTTACAGTGTGCTGTTGGTAAACAAGTGTTAAAAGATTTATCGAAACAGTAACAAAACTGTCGAGGGCAATATACAGGATGTTTATAATGCTGTTTGCATGAAAGCAACCACTAGATTTGACTTTTAAATAATTTGGCCAGCTGGTGTTTTTTTTTTTTTTCAAATTATTACACAAAATTAATGAGCCCAAAAGTAGCGCTGTTAGAGCTGTACTAGCATGAATCAAAAAGAGGGTAATGCATTTTACTCACTACTGACTAGTAGCTCATTCAAGTGTTGTGTGTTCAGAGGACCAATATCTCCAATGTCTGGAGCAAAAATAAAGAACAGTTAGGCAAATAAAGAAAAACAAATGCTCAAACAGGCAAACAACCCACTTAACTCACAGTTAAGGCAGTAGCTGAGGAAGAGGTCACCGTAGCAACCACACTGGGATCCATAGTAACAGAACCCACAATTCAGCAGACAATTATGACATCATAGTCCAGCCCTCTGTTCATAGTTCCAATGAGGAAGTGCAAAGCCAAATCTAGCCGTGGTCCTCTAAAAACCTTGAAGTGGGACTTTGTTGTCCCAGTGCTGTTGTATTTTCATCTAAATGGACCTAGAGGATTTGAGACGTTTAAATCTCAAGAATTGAGGTTCTATCACTGAATTTAGTATCAAACAGTTTGAAATGTATTTGTGTGTTCATGCAGCTATCTGCATGCATGATACAATAACAGGCATCCTCTCTTTATTACTTATTAATATTCTCAATCTTTAACACACACACGCGCACACTCACACATGCGCGCACACACACACGCGCACACTCTCATTCCAGCTCCTAATTCAGTTGTGTTTAAGGCGTCGGGTCCTCAACAGCAGCCTCCAGAGGACGTTTTGACTGGTGTGCTCTGAATCTTGACATTGGATTTCTCGGGCCCTCCTGCAGTGGCCCCGGGGCCCATTCTCTTCTTGATCTCAGCCGCCATCGTCATGAAGGCCTGTTCCACATTAGTGGAGCTCTTTGCACTCGTCTCCAGGAACGGGATGCCCAGAGAGTCTGCAAACTCCTGAGAGAAAAAGACAGCAACATATTCACCTCAAACAAGCTGGCAGAACCATCACAATAACAGTGTACGTCATGATATCAGCGTTAGAAATTCAACACAAGAATAAAACACAAGCTAAAGTGAGTTTGAGTTTGTTTTCCCCTTTAATTTGGAACCTGATGGATACAAAAACTGATGTTAATAATAATATGAACAAAGTATACAACTTATACTATTAGTTATCAAAGTATACAACAAACTCTCCAATCCCTGATAAATTTAGTGTTGTATTTTGGATAAAAGTATTGGTCAGGCACCTTTGCTGTTGTGTAATCCACAACCTTCTTAGTGGTCAGATCACATTTGTTTCCCACCAGGAGTTTGTTGACATTTTCACTAGCATAGCGATCGATCTCCTGAAGCCACTGTTTGACGTTATTGAAGGACTCCTGATACAACAACACACATTCATATGAACATTAAAACACACTGCTTGATAAACAAAATCCCTTCTTGCACAGTGCACAGAAGGTCACTCAAGCAGGGACTGATCACACTGATGTTGCTATAACAACAGAATGTTTGGTCACCTGATCCGTCACATCATAAACAACAATGATTCCGTGGGCTCCTCTGTAGTAGCTGGATGTGATGGTGCGAAATCGCTCCTGGCCCGCTGTGTCCCACTGGTGATACAGCAAACACCCACATTCAAACAATGTATATTCGGTGCTAATTTCTGAGAATAACGACAGAAACATATGATACACAAGTACACAGATGTGAATGTCTGATCAACACATGTGCACAGTTACATCACACATACTGAGGAAAACTGGTTTACTTGCTACTAAGTGTCTCACAAAACAGTGAAAATCAATAAAAATCAACAAAAAAAGATTTGATCTCTCTGATCTCTAACATATTAAACAATGGCAAAAAGAGGTCTATGGTTGGTGGGTGACTATATACATGCTGACAGTAAACCGCTAATGTGAAAAAGCGCAGCAAATTTCTCATTCCGTTGCCCTCCCATGACAGCAGTTGACCTGATGGACCACCACTCCCCCACCCGGGTCACTTTAACAACTCTTCATACAGTATGTTGTGAACTGTGTTTGTAAAGATTTTGAAATGAAACATAGCTTGTGAAGCAAGATGGATCTGCATTCACACAAATGGCATGTTTTGGGAAAAAGAGCGTGTTTGGGAGAGTGTTTGGACCCTCAGCACTTACAATCTGTAGCTTGATGGTCTTTCCATCTAGTTCTATCGTCCTGATTTTAAAGTCCACTCCAATTGTGCTGATGTAGCTCTCCGTGTACGTGTCATCCTGGGGAACAACACACATAATAATGCATAAGACACTTGGGAATCTGCCTCACTAGTGTGCAGCACCAACATCACCCAACAGATCTGAAAGCTTCAACAGCAGCCGCTGTACAAATGACACCCTTCACCTTTACCAAGCCACCCAATCACTGCCCAGCTGTGCAGTAACAACCATTATCTGCTCTGACATGATATATGTTTGTGCGTGCGTAAAGAGTATCTTAATGTTGGGCTAATAACTTACAGCAAAACGCAGCAGCAGGCAAGACTTCCCAACACCAGAGTCTCCGATCAGCAGAAGTTTAAACAGATAATCACTACAGGAAACAAGAGAGGAATGTTAGAAGTGCTATCAGCCTTTTGAAGACATTAATGGCAGGTGATCTGTTATTGGTGTGTCTGGAGCTGTATGTTAGATTACACAACACATTCACACATCATCAAAGCAGCACTTTTATCCTAAGCGATCCTAAGTCGCGTAGGATAAAAGTGTCTGCCAAATGCATCAATGTAAATGTGTCCTGAACATTATAAATCACTTTCACGTTCTTCATAAACATACTGAGGTTTTTTTTCAGAACTCCTTTTATTCCCACAGATGATTTTAAGGCATTTCTCAATAATACTGTAATACAATAACACATTTTAGTACAATTTAAGGACAGTTGTCATACAGTTCACATTATAGCAAGTAAATCATTTATTCTGCATTATGTATTAAGAATTGGGATGAAATTATCATTAAATATACTGTTACCTTCCTTATATATGATCACAGGGCTAACACGATATAATCAACTCTCCGACAGCATGTTTAATAAAAACAGATTATCATTTCATAATAAAGATGGTCAAATTTATTCTGAGATTCAGAGCTCATCTTTAATTCTTAACTTAATACCGACGTGGAGCTTCTGTGTGTCAGAGACAGAAAGCTGATAGTGAAATTCTGAAAATATTATTAAATGATATTATCACTATTATAAAGATTATAGATATAGGCCTATTTAATTTTACTATTTTCTACGTCAAATATAAATGGTTGCCGGTCAGTTAATGTTACTAAATAAACGCTTATTTTTATTATAACAGTAAATTATTAAATATTAATGTGAAATAAATATTTGCCGACTGTGTATTATGTTAAAAATAATAATACTAATACAGCACGTGATGTGTCATCAGCGATTTTCTTCACACAAACTTACTATTCAGGATTCATGACGGACAGCTCAGAAACTCCCAGTTTAAGAAATGTATCTGTCGTTTTCTCCTCCACAATAAAGGCGACGATTGATCGATACTCGTTTCCCGTGGACAGCCGTTGTTTTCTCACAATAAAAGCGGTTTGTGCAAGAGAAACGAGCGGAACCGGATCCAAACACAGATAAAAAAAATGGCCGCTCGACAGTGAAGCGTGAATAATAAGAGACGACGATGAGTCGCGTTCACCGCACGACCCGCCACAATAAAAGTCCTGACAGCCAGGTGACTGGAGTCAGATCGTCATTTATGACAACTTACATGATATTTTTAATTACAATGTTTATATTCCTAGAAACATGTTTGAACATTATATATTTTATTACATATTGTAAATTATAGGCAAAAAGTATATTTAAACGTTTTTGTTTTGCTTTCAAATCCTTTCCGAGGCTGATCATTCCATTATCCACGTATATATTGTGTTTCCTAATTAATTAATCTCTTTATATACATACATACATGCATAAATATATATATATATATACACTTTATAAACTTAAAATCAAATGAAATCACATTTAAAGCACGCACTGATCACGAGGGGATTATTATTATAGGTACAAAACAAAACGTCCGAACTAAAGCTCCGGCCGGGCATCCTGTTGCACCTTTACAGTTTGTCTTCTAGAGGGCGCTATAATAAAAAACACGCCCTAAAACAAGCGACCTCTTTTCCAGACTAGTCTAGCCATAAAGAGTTGCCAGAGTTGTTTTGGTGACTGCCACATTGTACATACAGTCTCATATTTCTCAGGTCTCTCTCCCTGGATCTCATTCTCTCACTCAACATTGTTTTTCCCCGTCTTGATCTCCCATCAAAAGCGTTGTACAAGCATACTGTACAAACCAGCCTTACAGTCTCGTTTTCACTCTTTCATATTCTTATGATTTTACTCAAACCACTTTGAGACTGTTTCCAAGCAATCTTTATCTTATAAGGGCTTCTGCAGTTCAAAGTTAATGCCTGCAGATTTCTGCCTCTGTTCTCTCTGAGGTCGGCTGGTTCAGAAGTGGACACTGAACTTGAACTGTCTTTGAACCAGTCTGAATGAAGAGCTTTTCCCTTATCCAAACATACACACTTGGGCAAAACCAACCCTACCAATGCTATTAATACACCTGTCTGGTGACTGCCGACAGGGAGAGGGGTGTTAGGTCAGGCACAGGTTAGACATGCCCAATGGCAATAGAACAGTGGATCTGGAGTGCTTTTATTGGGGATGTGTTTGTTTGTGCATGTGCTGATGTGTTTTCAAAGCAGTGTTTTGTTCCAATTTTGTCTGTAAGCTAAAGGTACGTGAAGCCTAAAGACAATCCATTCACTCCCACGTCAAACAATCGAATGTCACATGTGATAACCTCATACAAGGTAAATTGTTCATATTTTTGACACCAGTCATTAGGGAAAATTCCAAAAGAGAAATTACACAGAAATGTCTTCTATTACCTTTAAATGACTTTTTAAAATAATAAAGTTTGTTCTACATTCCAGTACTTATCTACTGTGCAAATGTACAGTCCAAACTCTTCTACTGTTTTGAGCTTGTGGAATAATGCAGCAATGCAATCTGAGCATCTCAGACAACTCCACTTTCACTGCCAGTGTGTGTGTGTGTGTGTGTGTGTATGTATGTGTTGTCTGCTGGGGGGAACTGAGGGGTGGGGTTAACATTTCATTGGGGGGAGAACAGTGTGATTGACAGGTGAGAGCTGGTGATGTCACAGAGAAGCTGTATATAAGGTAAATGTGTGGAATCAGTGATTGTATGAGCTTACTGGGGTTTGACAAAGCCACAAGCAGTCACACTCTTCAGACGGGACACTGATATCGGTAAGCAGTTTGATTGGTCATTTAAATGCTCTGTGTAGGTTAAGAGACAGTTCATTTCTATAAAAGTGTACCTTTAATATAGAAGAGTTTAATATTTAAGATGTTTTAAAGCAACAAAACCAATATGCTTGTTTTAATATCATTTTCTAATAACAGTAGCAGAATTTGTTTGAGAAAAGAAAACAAAAATAAAAATAATGAGACAATGAATGTTTAAGCAAATCTTTTTAAAGTGTCTGCTTTTACAGGATTGTTCAGCACAAATAATTGCAGGTATACAGCTGAACATCTGATGATAAATGGACTGTTGTGTGTATAATATTGTGCTTGAAGAGATTCATGATTTGTCACTGGAGGGTCACTGGAAGTCCTCAAGGTCATTCAGCAGCACCTGATCATTGGAGCTTGAAACACTTCAGCTGCATCATGCAGAATATTGGCAACATTTACAGAATGTTGTTCAGGAACATAATCACCTTTGCTTTGCTAACTAAATCAATATATTACCACCAGATGCACACAAATATCCTTCCTTAAATACCTGATCAAACACTTTGGATTGCATGATGTGCAGATGTTTGAAGGTTTGTCATCTTCTCACGTACAGACGATGGCCGATCACAATCTGGTTCTGAAATGCTGGGGCCCAGTGGAGGCCGACTACACCGGCGTTGGAGGAGAGGTTCTGACCCGGTCAGTACTGCCTCAGACAGACATAACATATGATGGGCTGATAAATATCTGCTTTGACTCATGTTCTGGCTCTATTTCCATCTCCAGGTTGTTTAGGGAGCACCCGGAGACTCAGAAGCTATTCCCAAAGTTTGCTGGCATTGCTCAGGGTGATTTGCCAGGAAATGCAGCCGTGGCGGCCCACGGTGCAACCGTGCTGAAAAAGCTAGGAGAACTGCTGAAGGCCGGAGGAGACCACGGAGCGATACTCAAACCTCTGGCCAACACTCATGCCAACACGCATAAGATCGCCCTCAGCAACTTCAAGGTAATGCCACACCAGACTTTCAATGCCATTCTGTCCTTGGGCTGTGTTTCAAAATCTGAAGCGGCCTTGTTGACTATATAGACTGTATATAAAGACAGCATCTTGACTGAACTGAAAGATTTGACATGCTCTAGACAGGCAGCAACTCAACATGTTTTACAAATTGCAGAAAACATGCTATGTTGCATTGGCTGCACTGTAAAGAATTATGTAAATGCTTGATTGTTTGATTGTTCATTACACCTTTTAACAAACAAAGAAATTAACAAAAAAATATTATGACAAGTTTGTAAAAAGATTGTTATAATATAATGACAAAAGATTTTATAGTATGGATGCATACAACACCTGTGGAGGAAGTTCATTACATTTAGGAAAAGAGTGTAGATAAACGGTGACTTTCTCACTGGACACAAGACTAAACATCACACGGTTTCTCTTGTTCTTCACAGCTGATCACTGAAGTCGTTGTGAAGGTGATGGCTGAGAAGGCGGGGCTAGACGCTAATGGTCAGGCCGCTCTGAGGAGAGTGATGGATGTCGTCATTCATGATATTGACGGATACTACAAAGAATTCGGATTTGCTGGTTAAATGGAAGCAAACACTAAAAATCACAACCTCAACAGGGTGTAGTGTGCATGGAGAACATTAGCAAAAGCGCTTTTCATGTTATTGCTATTTGCAAATAGAAATTACTGTGCTTAAGAAAACAAGCTAATAACATTAAATAAATTACCTTAAATAGAGTCTTGTCCACAGAGAACAAATTTCTAAAATGTAAACATGGTTGTTTCTGTTTATTTTAGACTTGAAAGTTTTTGGTTGCGAATGGGTAGAGACAATCACGTTGGTTTGGAATGTCACATGATCTTGATGATGTCATAACGATGACTGTGACATTAAGGTGTGTTAGGGTCTCAGGAGGAGCAGCCGACTTCACTGAAAATATCTTCTGACTAATTTTCATTTGTGAAAAATAATACCTATTTATGCATGTTAATTTCTTTCAGATTAACTATGTATAATTTAACTGTCCCAGTGATTTAAAAAAATGACATTAAAAAAAATGTCAAAATCAAAAGTTGTTTCTCTTGTTTTGAAGGGCCATAAAACATATTTTTCTGTCTGCAGTTTCTACACTTGTTTTAATGCACTATTATTAGGCTGCATTATAATCAATAGCTTTTGTAAATCAGCATTTATCAATAAACTTTGCAGTTACCTGCTAAACAATGAAATGAAATGAAATTGCAGTTGTTTTAATTTGTCATTCATTCAAAAATCTCAAGGACATTTTGTCTTTGTCATTTATTAACCCATAACAGCTGTCACAAGAGAAGTCAGCACGGACTGTTTAATGTTTCCTAGAAGCAGCACTGCAGTCAATTCTAAAAATAAAAAATAAAATATTTTTAAAATATTCTAAAATAAAATATTATAAGTGAGCCCTGTTCACTAGCACCAGCAGCGACTCAACAATAACTCACTGAAGCATTTGACTGTGTGATTCTGACAGTTTAGTAGCTGGTTTATGATAATCTGTTGACTAACCATGTGGTTATTTAATTTGTTTGGCCTGACACACACATTTTTTGTCTGGAATGAAATATATTTTTTGCCCTTTGTTGCACATTTGCTAAAATCTCAACTCTGTTTTCATACATGTCTTTATCCCGAGAGAACTGAATTCGACACCATTTGTTGAGCTAATCTGCGGCCGTGCACATACTCACAGTTTTCCATACCCTTCAAATGTCATTCCCGCAGTCTTATCAGAGGGTTGTGGACGTGACTAAAGCCACAGAAGTGGTCGAACTGAATGACCACACATATGCTGAACTCTGTTTACAGGGCAGAGATTAACATTTGCTTGCATCACATGATCTAGCTTTGGTTTATATTAGCATGGCTGATGTAAAATGGGCATGTGGGCTGTTTTCCAGCAGGTCTGTCTCATTATCAGACGTGACAACAGTCACTCTCGCTCCCTTTAACTTGACGCCACTGCACTCTCTCTCTTTTCCTTTTCTCACTCAGACTCTATCTCACTTGCCCTTTCTTTAGTTGCCTTCTGTCTGACACGTAGCCAAGGTCAAAGCATACAGAGACCCAACCTCACTTCCCAGAGATCCACAGCTCTCTCTGTTTTTTAGATTTTACACATACACACGTGTCACACTAGTCTGAAATGTAAAGTGCACCTGTCGGCCTGAAATTTATTGTACGCAAGTATGTGATCACAGTTGCTTTTATCTATGTAGGGCTGCCACTGAGTTTTATGGAGACTATGACTGCATTTTTGGGTGGGCCCCCGTCTTCTGGGCTCAATGAATATATTGTACTACAGAGAACTTTGGTGGGCTTGTATTGCATGTTACTGAAACAGGCATTATAATAAACCTCATTAAAACATCTTCAGTTTTTCCTTCAGGTAAACAACTTTCATGGCAATGCAACAGTTTGCTAAGCAACTAAGTTTATGGCAGTTCATACAAGGAAACTCTATTGCCTAGTTCTGAGCTAATTTTACAGCTCCATATTCTTATTGTATTTCATAAATTGTCTCTTTAAGTTTTTTAAGAATTTTTTAAGCATTTAAACATTAACTTTAAGTTAATGCTTAAATGAAGCAACAACTAACCCCTTTGAGAAGGTCTAGATTCGAGTTTGTGGCATCCCAGCCACAATAAGACCATTGTGCTCCAGGTTTGCTAAAAGAGAGCATCTGGTTTCTGAGGACTTTAACCATCTCCTGAGTAAATGTGTGTGTGTGTCAGACTGCTATTCTCAATTGTGTGTGTGTGTGTGTGTGGTTGTGCGTTTGTGATTTCTAGGGAAGCTCATCCTGTATTATCTGTTTTGAAAGGAAGAGGCAGGCAGGAAAACTGAGATGTCTTGTGCTCTCTGGAGATTCCCTGTTCACACACTCACCACAGGGACGAAACTCAAGCATGCAAAGGTCTCTAAATGAAGCCTATATATATATATATATATAGATATATAGATATATATATATATATATATATATATATACAATATATCACAATAGCTGTATATTGTGATGTAAATCTGCACGATGTCATTTCCTATTTGTCTTAAAAATCTCTAGGTCTGGTTGCATTGAAATAACATCTGGAATTTTACATTTTCTGAAGTAAAGCAGGTGATAAATGCTGCAGTAATCACAACCACAATGTAGTGTGAGTAAAAATCTCACAAATGATGCATGACAGTTCGTGTGTTGAGGTTTAACAGGGTTCAGGGTTTGTTTTAATCACAAACTCAAAGAATGAGCTGAAGGAAGAGTGACGCTTGATTTAACAACTTCCACTAATAATTATCCCACCATGAATACAAACTGACACTTTACTGTACGTGACCTAATAAAGACAGGACTGTAAAGGGAAGTGGTACGTGCGTCGAGGAACGCATTCACTGCTGCCCTGCCAATTTCTCAACACACACACCCTCACTCACACAGCATCTGCATTATTAAGTAAGAGAACATTGTGTGTGCGGGTTACAGAACAAAGGCAGGGCTCTGGAGATATGGGTGCACTGGAGATCTGTTTGTAAGACTAAGAAGTGTCAAAATTCAATAAGAAACTATTCTGGACTTTATTAATAAAAATACTCTCTTAAAGTAGAAATGGACCCAAAAGAACATTCTGTGATTATTTACTTGCCTTGTGTAGTTTTATATCTGTGTGGAAAACAAAAATTCTTAGAAGAATAAGCAGTTCTCAGAAAAATGGAGACTGACACTGTAACATATCAAAAAATGACAAAAAGCACCATGATCGCGCATAAATGCATTTGGTAGATTACAAATCAACTCAAGCTATATAGACTGTAGATTTTATTAGTGAGTTTCTGGGGCAAGAAAGTGTCAGAGTCTCCACATGACTTGTGCAATATATTGATTCTTCTTCAAAGCTGGCGAATCAGATTCAAGAGCTGAAAGTTCTTGAATTGTCACTTAAACTGTGAACTGTTCTGTTAATAGTAAGCCTGTGAGTGTGTGTCTGTGTGAGTGTTTGGGGGGTATCTGGGTTTCGACCCCGCGCATGAAGTGGTCAGGGAGGAGATTGTTGAATGAGGTCAGTCACAAGCACCCACACAGAAAGCTTGAGAGAGAGAGACAGCAGCACAGGGAGGACGCCAGAAACCCTTTTTGTCATTTTACTGCAAAGAACGTCCATTATTGAAGACTCAAGTTACAGATAGGATTGGTTTGCCACAGGTGAGGTTCTCATGGCAACCCAGGGGGAAAGAGTTAAGGGAAGGAGGGCGCAGCATGTAATTGAGGACGAGGTTACTGTAGTGCACCCTGTTAAAATACATACTGATGAAAAACTAACAGTGACAACATAAAGACCCTTAGACTCATGATAGCAACAACACTGAAACTAGATTTATACACTTGAGAAAAATTTGAGTGCTGTTTGCCACAATGTCTGGCTGTCCTGAGTGTTTGTTACAGGCCCAAGTCCACAGACCACCCCAAGCTTTGGTCTTTCTGAAGGGATATAAAATCTCTTCTTTATGTCTCTTCTTTAATCTAAGCTTATGGAATTTTTTTTACCCATTTGTAAATCTAATATCATAGTCAAGCAGCAAAAAAGATAATCACATTACAGTAAAAGGACATCCACATTTGTTAAATACTTTGTGTTTAGAGGGTCAAATGACCAACATTATAAGCGAGTGTAATAGTACAGACTCACTGTAAAGTTTGGTAAATGTTTAGTAAAGATTAATGTTAACTGTCATTCATCATTTTATTTATTAATCTAATACTTTTCAGGCCAGGCATGATATTTTCTCACCCCACACAGATTGTAGAGATCAAACCACAAATTCAGCTACATTAACCATTCATTGGAGCAGTGAAAGATAAAGCCTAAACAATAACACAGTAATATGAGGCTGCTATAGCTAAAGAAATTACCATTTATTTACAAATATTTTTATAAAGATTTAACAAGGCTGTTATTTGCCATGCATTAATTTCCCAACAGCTCCCCCTGGAGGGAACACATTAAAATGAAGCGAATAAAAATCCAGACAAAACTACATATTGATAACAGTCATCCCTCCCACACACACATGGATGATAAGCACAACTCATGTCAAGCAATTTGCAAACCCACGAGAACAACTGTAGAGTACATAGTGAATAAAGTTCTGGCACAGTTTTCAGAACAAACAAATTCATTACAGCTGAACTGACATCAGTTCTCCTCCAGGTGAGAGGTCACTAAGCAGCGGGTCAGGGTGGACAGATAGAGGACAGTGGCTGCTATGGGCAACATTCCCACAGACACCTTCAGAATGCTGAGAACTCACAACTGCAGCGTGCATGCAGCCGTCTGTATGTGTGTTTAACCTGTGTTCAGCAAACATTTTAACAGCTGATGTTAAAACTATTCATGTGCTGTGTTCATTTTATGTAAGTGCACTATGCAGGTTCTGATGGATCATAAGTAATAATTAAGAGTCCATCTTAATTTTTAAATGATTGAGATGATTGAGAGAACTCTCTACAGACTGAAGACGAGAGAGAGAGAGAGAGAGAGAGAGAGAGAGAGAGAGAAATTTATGAGCAAAATATAGTTTTGGGTGAACCATTCCTTTACATTGAAAACTGAAAGAGGGAGAGAAACGATCAGTGCAGAACTGGCAAATTGTGTTGTGATCAGAATGATCGGGTAGCTGTGTTTGAACAGTAGATTCACTATAAACATGATTATAGTGGACAAGTTTCCATGTTCTCAACAGGCAGTGGGAGTTTTCTGGCTAATCATCTGAAATAAACCAGCAACATTTACACATGATTACAGTAAATAGAGTCACATATATATACACAGATAGACTTGGCACTCACACATTAATGTTGAACTCACATTGCACTATGACATGAGTTTTGAATAACATTTGTATTAACAGTGTTATCACACATATTATGGTCAAACTATGGTTACTATTGTAAGACCAGGGTAATTTGCCGTTATTATGGTTTTACTACTAATGAAACAAATGAACAGTTACTGTAGTTATATTTAAATACACAACCATACATACATCACACACATAATTATATTACTATACTTTTCAATATACTATTGTATGCTATGGTGAATGTGAACCTACATCACACCGTGTTATATGTTGGGACGTCGCCGCCATCGTAGGAGGCTCGTCCTCTGTTGCTGATACTGAAACTGATATAGATACCTGCTTAACATCTGTTTAAGTTTTGCATTAAAATTAAAGCCATACATCTTTAATGGTATATTATACAGGGAAGAGAAGCTATTATTACAATTTGATGTTTTCACTATAGTTTTGTAGAATTACATTCACAGTGTATCTTGTTACAATGAAAACACTGTCACGCTTCTGCCAACATATGATAGAAATATCCAAATAAAAATGTGTTCAACAAGCTGACAGAAGTTGATCCATTTCTTTGTCTGAAACATTTGAATGTAATTGTTGTCGTAAATATTCATTTCTCATGGCCACAGAGAGGATTATAGATTATAGGTCACATTCAGCGGAGAAAATCACAGTATTATCGGTATTATTATCAGTATTATCATCAGTATTATTATCAGTATTATCAGTATTATCAGTATTATTATCAGTATTATCATCAGTATTATCACCAGTATTATCATCAGTATTATTATCAGTATTATCATCAGTATCATCAGTATTATCAGTATTATCATCAGTATTTTATCATCAGTATTATCATCAGTATTATTATCAGTATCATCAGTATTATCATCAGTATTATCATCAGTATTATTATCAGTATCATCAGTATTATCATCAGTATTATCATCAGTATTATTATCAGTGTTATCATCAGTATTATTATCAGTATTATCATCAGTATTATGATCAGTATTATCATCAGTATCATCAGTATTATCATCAGTATTATTATCAGTATCATCAGTATTATGATCAGTATTATGATCAGTATTATTATCAGTATTATGATCAGTATTATTATCAGTATTATTATCAGTATCATCAGTATTATTATCAGTATTATCATCAGTATCATCAGTATTATCATCAGTATTATTATCAGTATCATCAGTATTATGATCAGTATTATCATCAGTATTATTATCAGTATTATGATCAGTATTATTATCAGTATCATCAGTATTATGATCAGTATTATGATCAGTATTATCATCAGTATTATTATCAGTATTATCATCAGTATTATCATCAGTATTATTATCAGTATCATCACAGTATTATTATCAGTAATCAGTATTATGATCAGTATTATGATCAGTATTATGATCAGTATTATTATCAGTATCATCAGTATTATTATCAGTATTATTATCAGTATCATCAGTATTATGATCAGTATTATCATCAGTATTATCATCAGCATTATTTTCAGTATCATCAGTATTATGATCAGTATTATGATCAGTATTATCATCAGTATTATTATCAGTGTTATCATCAGTATTATCATCAGTATTGTTATCAGTATTATGATCAGTATTATTATCAGTATTATGATCAGTATTATCATCAGTATTATTATCAGTATTATCATCAGTATTATTATCAGTATTATCATCAGTATTATTATCAGTATCATCAGTATTATGATCAGTATTATGATCAGTATTATGATCAGTATTATGATCAGTATCATCAGTATTATGATCAGTATTATGATCAGTATCATCAGTATTATGATCAGTATTATTATCAGTATTATCATCAGCATTATTTTCAGTATCATCAGTATTATGATCAGTATTATGATCAGTATTATGATCAGTATTATGATCAGTATTATCATCAGTATTATCATCAGTATTATCATCAGTATTATTATCAGTATTATCATCAGTATTATTATCAGTATTATCATCAGTATTATTATCAGTATCATCAGTATTATGATCAGTATTATGATCAGTATTATGATCAGTATTATGATCAGTATCATCAGTATTATGATCAGTATTATGATCAGTATCATCAGTATTATCATCAGTATTATCATCAGTATTATTATCAGTATCATCAGTATTATTATCAGTATTATCATCAGTATTATTATCAGTATCATCAGTAGTATCATCAGTATTATCAGCATTATGATCAGTATTATCATCAGTATTATGATCAGTATTATTATCAGTATCATCAGTATTATCATCAGTATTATTATCAGTATCATCAGTAGTATCATCAGTATTATCAGCATTATGATCAGTATTATCATCAGTATCATCAGTATTATGATCAGTATTATGATCAGTATCATCATCAGTATTATTATCAGTATCATCAGTATTATGATCAGTATTATTATCAGTATCATCAGTATTATGATCAGTATTATCATCAGTATTATTATCAGTATCATCAGTATTATTATCAGTATTATGATCAGTATTATGATCAGTATCATCAGTATCATGATCAGTATTATCATCAGTATCATCAGTATTATGATCAGTATTATGATCAGTATTATGATCAGTATCATCATCAGTATTATGATCAGTATTATGATCAGTATTATGATCAGTATCATCATCAGTATTATGATCAGTATCATCAGTATTATGATCAGTATTATGATCAGTATCATCAGTATTATGATCAGTATCATCAGTATTATGATCAGTATCATCAGTATTATGATCAGTATTATTATCAGTATTATGATCAGTATCATCAGTGTTATGATCAGTATTATGATCAGTATTATGATCAGTATTATGATCAGTATTATGATCAGTATTATGATCAGTATCATCAGTATTATGATCAGTATCATCAGTATTATGATCAGTATTATGATCAGTATTATTATCAGTATTATGATCAGTATCATCATTGTTATGATCAGTATTATGATCAGTATTATGATCAGTATTATGATCAGTATCATCAGTATTATGATCAGTATCGTCAGTATTATGATCAGTATCATCAGTATTATGATCAGTATTATGATCAGTATCATCAGTGTTATGATCAGTATCATCAGTATTATTATCAGTATTATGATCAGTATCATCAGTATTATGATCAGTATTATTATCAGTATTATCATCAGTATCATCAGTATTATTATCAGTATTATAATCAGTATTATGATCAGTATTATGATCAGTATTATGATCAGTATCATCAGTATTATCATCAGTATTATGATCAGTATCATCAGTATTATTATCAGTATCATCAGTATTATGATCAGTATTATGATCAGTATTATTATCAGTATCATCAGTATTATTATCAGTATTATGATCAGTATTATCATCAGTATTATGATCAGTATTATCATCAGTATTATGATCAGTATTATCATCAGTATTATGATCAGTATTATTATCAGTATTATGATCAGTATCATCAGTATTATGATCAGTATCATCAGTATCATCAGTATCATCATCAGTATTATGATCAGTATTATGATCAGTATCATCATCAGTATTATGATCAGTATTATCAGTATTATGATCAGTATTATTATCAGTATCATCAGTATTATTATCAGTATCATCAGTATTATGATCAGTATTATGATCAGCATTATTATCAGTATCATCAGTATTATTATCAGTATTATGATCAGTATCATCAGTATTATGATCAGTATCATCAGTATCATCATCAGTATTATGATCAGTATCATCATCAGTATTATGATCAGTATTATGATCAGTATCATCAGTATTATGATCAGTATTATGATCAGTATTATCATCAGTATTATGATCAGTATCATCAGTATTATGATCAGTATCATCATCAGTATTATGATCAGTATTATTATCAGTATTATTATCAGTATTATCATCAGTATTATGATCAGTATTATTATCAGTATTATGATCAGTATCATCAGTATTATTATCAGTATTATCATCAGTATCATCAGTATTATTATCAGTATTATTATCAGTATTATGATCAGTATCATCAGTATTATGATCAGTATCATCAGTATTATGATCAGTATTATTATCAGTATTATGATCAGTATCATCAGTATTATTATCAGTATTATGATCAGTATCATCAGTATTATTATCAGTATTATGATCAGTATTATCATCAGTATTATTATCAGTATCATCAGTATTATGATCAGTATCATCAGTATTATGATCAGTATTATGATCAGTATTATGATCAGTATCATCAGTATTATGATCAGTATTATGATCAGTATTATGATCAGTATCATCAGTATTATTATCAGTATCATCAGTATTATGATCAGTATCATCAGTATTATGATCAGTATCATCAGTATTATGATCAGTATTATCATCAGTATTATGATCAGTATTATTATCAGTATCATCAGTATTATGATCAGTATCATCAGTATTATGATCAGTATTATGATCAGTATCATCAGTATTATTATCAGTATTATGATCAGTATCATCAGTGTTATGATCAGTATTATGATCAGTATTATGATCAGTATTATGATCAGTATTATTATCAGTATTATGATCAGTATCATCAGTATTATTATCAGTATTATGATCAGTATTACTTTGCGCTGTGATGCATGTCGCGTAATTGTGCGCTCGATTAATCGCTGAGAAACTTACGGAAGTCGCGCGATCCACTTTGAACGCGATTGGTTACTCTGTGCCAACGTCACTCGTTCACGTGCACGCGCACAGAATTTCGCTTCAAGACGAAAGCCTTGATGGAGAAAGTCGATGAGCTGCTTCACGGCATCAGTTTCTAACACCGACTGCATTCATTTGTTTTTGTCAACTTAAAACTAATCCTGAGTTTGTTCATCTGCTTTCATAGTACAGTCACCTGTAGTACCTCGGGCCAATTGATCTTAAACAGAGCCGCTGTATTAAAAAACTTAATTTATGATGAAGGCCTCCGTCGGTACGTTTCATTTCTTTATATTGGAGTGACATGTAGATCGATAATAGATCGGATCTTTCACGTCAAACCTGATGTCCTCATGATGTGCTGATTTACTTTGGCTGTTCTTCTCTGCAGCATTTCCTCAAGCTCAAATATTTGATCCTTCCTTTTGAAAACCTAGTGTTAGCATTTACATTTACAGGAAAAATGTCTTTCACTTTCAAAACATTTGACATAACCAAAGCAACAATTTATTGTTTGATAGCTTAATGGCAAGCCAAATGAGTTTCAAGACACCGCAAAATAAAAGTGATAAAGACGAGAGAAAATTTGCACGCTAAATGGTACCATGAAAGACAGTTTGCCTGTAATGTGTTTTAAGATACAAATGTATGCAGTTCTGTGAGAAATGAGAAGTTTGGTTTGTGCTGGAAAAAGTTCAGGTTACTGCTCAGCTGAGTTTATATTGTATATTAAAATAAAGCAGGGAAAAAAAATCTACAAAAAATATTATCCAAAACAAAACCATAAAAAGCCAGTTTAAAATGATGTCTTCAGTGTTTGTTTAGTGATTTAAGCAGGTATTTCCGTCATCCAAATCCTCTTCAAACATAACAGTGATGCCCTCACTGTACTTTCTTCAGCTACTTTTATGGTTTGCTGACTAATTTAGACCAGCTAAATCACTCATTGTGTGTAACTGTGGTGTTTATAACAGGCAAATATGACGCTGATCTCTCTTCTACACGCTCAGAACATTGTGACTGGTCTCTCCTCTGCAGCCACTCAGCTTCACTGATGTATAAATAATCAGATGGAATGGATATCCAATTATTGACAGATCAATGTTTGTGTTTATACACAGACAAAAAACAGTAGCTACAGTATGTAAAAGTAACCTCTCTTTTTTCTCTAGATCTCTCCTGACTCTCTCTCCTCTGAGCTGGAGCGCTGATCTCTCTCCAGCGAGACAGATCGCTCTCGTTCTCTCATTCGGCTCCTGTCTGGTGTGAAGGGGGATCTCTCCCTCTCCATGTCTCTCCGCACATTGTCTCTCCATCTTTCTTCTGCTACGCTCTCCCTCCATTTCTCCTGAGACTCAGAGTGTTCGTGATCTCTTGTGTGTGAAGACCTGGAAGATTAACAAGTGATAGAATGAGTGAGTTTGACAATTAAAGCAATAGACAAGAAAACTTTCAAGAAATGGGAGGTTTTTTTTATACTTAATCATTTTTAAACACTTTCATTCTTGTCATATTTTAGTTTTTAATTTGTCTCGCTTATTAAATGCATTTATTTGAAAATTGAATGTATTTTATATTGTTTTAGATCATCCAGCCACTTTTAAAGGCAGTGTAACATATGTATCTGTAACTGGTAATAGTCTACAGCTACACTGAGGGAGAAATGATTAATTGTGATTTCTCAATATTACATGTACTTTTATAAATCATACTGATATTACAGTTATTTTATATTAGGAGAAAACAGCACTTAACACTGTAGTAAAGATCACTGTAACACAATGAAATGTTTAAAGAAGCTGCTCCAGAGCAGATGTTAGTGAAGATGTAAGATGTTTTGCTACCTCTTCCTCTTGCTCCTGTGCGAGTGAGAGCGAGAACGATGGCGATCTTTGTGTCTGTGTTTCTTCTGTCTCTCCTTCTCTCCATCCTCACGGTGTCGTCGAGAGCGATGAGAGGATGAGCTCCCTCCGTCCCTGAGAGAAACACAGCAGGTATATATACACATGCTGTTAGATATGCAGATGGACCTCAGTAATAGCCCTACAGATCTAGACCAGAAAAACGGGACTGAAGAGAAATATTAAGCAAAAAAAAACATGACGACAGCGCACAGGTGATTCATAAACCATGATAAAATGTCCTGACAGTTAGTTTTATCATTTACAATTCAATTATTAATAACATTTGTTTGAATATCATGCTGAAGCCTGTCCAGCACGCATCAGTCAAGTATAGCGTGCAGAGTATGAGACGACATGAGAGGCAGTGACAGCGCTCAAGCCTTCTAAGAGGACAAAATCTGAGGTGGGGTATATTTTGGTTTTACAAAAGTGCTGAGGATGGTCACCTTGTCTGCAGGACATGCAAAGTCACTTCATAAGCGAAACACTTACCAACACTTACTAACCCTAACCCTAATCTGCTTAGTCACCACTGTGACCTCCACCCACCTAATGTAACTGACCTTAGTACCAACAACCGACCAGACATGTCAACACAATCAAAAACTGAGACACAAGACAGCAGGTTGCATTTGAATGAAATAAAAGAGCATGTCCGTGGTAATGCAAGAGATGTGCATGTGTGCCGTTATGAGTTACTATTGACAACGGTCATTATACAGAAGGAAATGTTTTTATATGTGAATTTGATGTTCCTATTAAACTACTGTTCATTAAACCTGCACAAGGAATTTAAATTTAACGTTTACCTTTACAAAGAGTTGCTAATTGTATTTGTTGATTTCCAAATATAAAACTTGTGTATCGTGTGTCAGTTTATTCTGAACATTTTCATCTTATTTAAAAAAAAAAATACTATTACTATTACTATTGATGAACACAATAATTAGAGTCACAATAATCCTGAAATGAAATTTTCATACTGTTTCATTTCTACAAGTGTACTTGTAGAAATACTATAAATATTTAATGGCCTTTTATTGACCTGATAAGTTTTTAAAGTCCATGAAAGTGCTGTGGGTGAGTATAGGAGTGTTCAGATAGATGCTTTAATAGCGTCTCTTATTTTAATCAAGTTCAAGTTCAAGTTGAGCTTTATTGTCATTCCGCTATATGTGGGGACATACAGTGGAACGAAATGTCGTGCCTCACAGGACCACGGTGCTACATAAATACAGACATACAACAATGACGTGAAACAGTATAAATCTAAACACAAATACTAACAGAATTAGATTATAAATATTAATGTCAGTAGTACAAACACTGAGAGAATTGGGGCAATTTATACCTACCATCAGAACTATTTCCGCTTGTAAATGTAGCTTTGTAGACTAGGCTTGCTGGTTCTTAGAGCAAAATGTTAAATCTCTCTCTCTCTCTCTCTCTCTCTCTCTCTCTGTAAAACGCTTTGGCAAAAAAGAATCTGCTAAATGAATAAATGTTAACCTGCGTTATTTCAACGTTTTATAATGCAGCTTCTAAAATTGTTCAGGACAGCCTCTGTCTAAAGCTGAAGTGTGTGATGTCTGTATCACCAAACTGAACTGCAAAAACTTTCAAAAGATTTTCTGAAAACCTGCTTGCCACTAATTGGTCACATTATTATGTCTGGCAGTTTTTTTAAATTAACCTACAAATAACCTGTTTACAGTTGACTCTGGAGCTGAAATAGGCGAGTAAGTGTTTTATCATCCACACAATGACACTTTACAATTATATAAAAAGATGTAAAACAGCAACCAACCTCCTGCGGTCTCTTTCTCTGTCTCGCTCCCTCTCACACTCTCTCTCTCTTTCTCCCTCGCATTCACGCTCCCGTTCCCTTTCTCTCTCCATCTCCCACTCTCTGGCTCGCTCCTCCTCCCTGTCCCTCTCCTCCCGTCGTTTCATCCGCATGCGCTCCTGCTTCTCTGTGACAGCTTTCTGGAGAGAACATCAGATCATCCAGGAGAAGATGAAACATGCTGATTGACTTCTGCTGTGTAGTGAGGTGTGTCAACTTACCCTCAGTTTATCAAGTTTTTCACGAATTTCGATGAAGCCTAGATGTAACTTTCCTCCAAAGTGGTCAGCTAAGCGGCGGTCATTGTCGTGGAGACCAAGGTAGGCAGAACAAACCTCACACACACGCAACTTTTGCTGCTGGAAGCTGGAGGCAGGCATGGAGTTGCGGTATATGTCCTTCACACAAACACACGTGCATTCAACCCTCAGTCTCTGTAAGCATCAGCCTAAATGTATACGATAACGTAGATGTTTTCAGCTAAACCAGTTCTAGAAAAGGTCTTGAAAAGCTTCCAAAGCTAAAACGACCTCTGACCCCACACTGACCTCTGCCTCTTTCTTCAGAGTGCGTGTCTTCTCCACCTTCTCCAGCACCTGCTGAGCTTCATCTACGTTCCCCTCACTGCCCAGCTGCTCTGCACGTGCCAGCAGCTTCCCGATCTCCTCGTTCAGCTCATGCACACGCTCCGCCTACACGACACACAGGATCCAGTTTGTCCATCACAACAGGGGTCATTTACATACAGAAGTTTTAAAGGCACAGTAGCTGTTGAGTTTACCTTAGCAGCAACCTCAGCGCTGATCTCCTCCTGTGTTTCAGCCAATCGCTTCTTTGCCAGTTCTGTTCTTCTGTCGCAGTCTGCAATGAATGACTGCAGGTGCTCTGCGGCCTGAGAGCAGGTGATCAGATATTGATCAGATATTGATCAGATATCTGTGCTGAACTGTGCTCAGGGTAATGTACTGTGGTCATGTTTGGGACCAGAACTTTAACATAATTTATGAATACAGAAACCCTCTGATGAAACCCCCAATAAGCACAAATATGAAAGAACTTTTCAGATTTTCACTTTCTATGGATTTTAAATATATAGAAAGAACAAAACATACTTCAGGCGACAGGTCTGACAGTTTCATTAGAAAATTCATACTCACATCCAGTTCAAAGAAGAACTGCTGCTGTTTAGAGGCGATCTCATAGTCTGCCCTCAGAGCAAGATCATGAATCTTATCACACTCCCCCAAATCCATGCGCTGCACACACACGCACCAATTACAAGTTACCTTGCGTGTCTAAACTGACAATGATAAAAATTATTTTAAATAAAGGATAATAATAATCAAAGCAGATGAGCGTATTCATAACCAGTGTCAATTATACATATTAAAAGTAATGCCTTTGCTTGATTACTACAGAATAACAAAGAAGAGTTATAAAGAGAGACACTTACAGTTCCAGACAGTATGTCATGGGGACACGATTCCAGCAGATGACTCTTACAAACACGCTCATCTGTGAACTTGATTCTCTGGCGCATCGTGTCTCCTGAAAACACAACCAAAAGATGCGGCCTAAATGATGATTTTTCATCAATCAAATGACGACATTATGATTCGTAACTTATAGAAATCACAATTCTCATCAAGAGTAACAATTCTTAAAATATCAGCCGAAATAAATCACAATAATCAGGATATTTTCAAATTATGACTCTCATTAAGTCATAAGATTCATGGGTTTTTCAAATCAGGTCAACCAAATCATTCTCAAAGAGTCAAACAAATGACAAGAATCGTGCTTCTCCTTTAATCACGGTTGCTTTAAGACGTCCTGTCCCATAAACCGCGACTCTTGACTCTCACACAGCAGAGACGAGCGCAGTCACTTCACATCGCTGCAGTGTGAATGGGGCAGAAGTTCACTCTCCGTCTGATGTGAATGCACAAGCGCTCACCATCTCTGCTGGTGCCCATGAGCTGGTCCAGCATGGCTCTCATCTGCGCCTGGGCCGACATCTTCACTTCTGCGCGCTTTATCCGGTAACCGGTGCGTAATTGATCTCGTTTATTTAACCCGCTGAACGGACTCCTCATGCAGCAGGCCTCAACAAGCCACCCCTCCCGTGACGCGCGTTTACAGCCTCCGCTGGCAGCGCGACGCCGCTCCGCGTTACAGCCGCTCAGATTGTGGCGCTTCTGTGACGCTGAAATCAGGGAGCGGGTCTCGCGTTAGCAGCAGCGGCTAACTGCCTCCGCGCCCCTGAACCCGCCTGACAGGCGCTTATTTGTCAGTCCGCGGATCGGTGTTCGGGCACGTCTGCCAGTTTGATTGACTGCGGTCGGTGTTCGGGCACGTCTGCCAGTTTGATTGACTGCGGTCGGTGTTCGGGCACGTCTGCCAGTTTGATTGACTGCGGTCGGTGTTCGGGCAAGTTGATTTACTGCGTCGGTGTTCACTCTGCCAGTTTGATTGACTGCGGTCGGTGTTCGGGCACGTCTGCCAGTTTGATTGACTGCGGTCGGTGTTCGGGCACGTCTGCCAGTTTGATTGACTGCGGTCGGTGTTCGGGCACGTCTGCCAGTTTGATTGACTGCGGTCGGTGTTCGGGCACGTCTGCCAGTTTGATTGACTGCGGTCGGTGTTCGGGCACGTCTGCCAGTTTGATTGACTGCGGTCGGTGTTCGGGCACGTCTGCCAGTTTGATTGACTGGTCTTTTGTTTTCTTTTATTATCTCTTTGTCTCCTCCGCTCGGAATCAGACTTCCGACCCGCGCGATCAGCACGGCTCGAGCGCCGATTGGCCGAGCGGGCGGTGACGTCAGACAGGGGCGCTGTTGCGTGGCTTCGCGGACTGTTATGAGGTCATCAGACCGAGTGCGTGAATCAACGTGATTTTTACAAATACCGAGAAATGTAAAGTGCTTATATATTTATTTGTTAATTATTACTTTATTAGTTTCAACCCTGCTGTTATGTACTTTTATTAAAGTCAGCATTATTCCTTATTAGGATGCCCTTAGTTTGCATGTTTCACAGATGTTTTACAATACATTTGGACAGCTATTTGCGCCTATCAAATATGAATAATAAATAAATCTATTACTCATGTGTTTTTGTGTTAACGTTTTATACAACCTCATAGGTCAAAATACAACAGAGTATCTCAGTGATTATATAAAAAAAAATGCTAATAAATACACAATACAACATTTGGTTCTCTCTGTTTATTGTACTGATGTGGAAGAGACATCTCTTAATTTATGTATGTTGTATAGAGCATTATATTTATATGTATAAAAACATCCAGCCTAATAGTTTCTCTTTAACTATTTCCACAGAATACAAAATAAAACCAAGTTGTGATTATCAGTCATAAGAACAGAAACACTAAGAGGTCCTCTCAGACCGACATCTGTCCACCAGTTACATTTCCCACTGCTCACAAAGTCACAGTCACATTGTCATTGTGGCACCAGATGTTTTGAGAAGTTCATCTCACCACACGAAAGCACATGAAGATATGAGTGAACTGAAACCTCCTGAGCCAGTTAACTGACCTGAAGCCTTTAGCTTAAACCACACATGCAACTTCCTGTATTTAGATTGTCTGGTGTCATCTTAGCTTCAAGAGAACATCCTCTCTGTCTGCTTTGCTTCTGTGATGTGTGGGCTTGGATAAAGATTTCTTTTGATGCATTACAATCATTTACTGATAACAGAGATACCTGTGTATGTACAGTCAGAGCTGAAGCACACCAGCCTAACAGCATTGACTTTCTAGATAGCATCTACAGTACAACAGCATTGCTAAGCGTGTTCAGTGATTCAAAGTCAGTCTGAACGAACCCTTTTTGTTTCTTTACTTTTATCTATATTTTGAATCTGTGGAATTTTCTGCCAATTGTTAAAATTCTTGAATTGATTCTAAAAATTAATCTTACTTCCCAAACTAAGATTGGTTAATTTCCTCTAGCTAACAGTGGCATGTCCCATCTACAGAGGGCCTCTCAATAAAAGCTTTTAACAACAGTTTCATCACCAAAAATCACAATTTAGAGATATAGATACAGTATATAGAAATACATAAATCAACAGCTCACACAGAAAACAAATTAACATGAAGCAAAATCTAACGTAACCTGGTACCTTCAGAACACTACAAATCCACACACAGATGGTGTAGAACAATGCTACATTTAATGCATAGAGTCATTCTAAAGATGTTTCATAAATCCATATTCAGAGTTCTGGTCCTAAAATCAAATTAAAATGTTTGTTGAGCTGTTTTATGACAAAACAATAGAAGTTAAGAAATAAAAAATTGACACATTTACAGTTGCTCCACGTCTTGTGATGCTACATCTCTTTTTCTTAGACAGATTAATCCATAAAAATAAAGTTTGTTCATTCAAAACCATGTGTGATCCAAAGCTATTACCCCAAAGAATGTGACACTGATGACCGTGCTGTGAAAAACAGCAGTGAAAAACAACAGTGATAAACAATAATAATTGAAACATTAGGAAGTGGAGATGAGAGAAAGTAAATGAGAGGGGGACATCGCTCCATCTCAGTCAGCCAATCAGACGTCAGTGGGAGGTGCGTTTTTGCTGGTCTCATAAGGCAGTGAGAATTTCAGGCCTTGTTACATTCAGTAACATGGAACAGAAGCCCTGACCATATCACAGCACTGATCCCAGATCAGATCTGCACCCAAACACACCCACCTACAGCAGCAGTCCAGGACAGGTCTGATCCAAGACCAGTAACATGTTCTTTCTGAGCTGCTATGTAAAAGCACACCCAGGCTTGAC
>JAZGTH010000032.1:6287500-6407500 GCA_036877525.1 Chromobotia macracanthus | reverse complement strand
TGGTGAGTGCCGCCATGCTGTCTGTTATGAGGGTGGCTGGGAATCCTTCCGCCACGGCCTCATATGCTGTCAGTCGGGCTCCCTGGTTGTAGGGCCTTGTCTCCGTGCAGTACAAATGCTTCAAACGACCAAGTGCATGCAGCGACCGTACCACTCCTAAAACACATGCAAGCCATGTCGATATTTACTGGTATCCATATCAGTCATTATCACGTTGGCCTTTTCCCTCGCTTCCTAAAATCAACACACTCTATTCCTCTGTCACGTTTTCTTTTTTTAGTACACATTTACTACTTACATTACTGCACATACAATACATAAATACCCACTAACCAAGCGCTGTGCCGTATCCTGCTGTGGCCAGACTCCCGGTATTACAGTGTGTGAGGATCGTCACAGAATCTCGTGGAACTCCGGACAGGATGTGCTGGGCACCATAGTTGCCAATTTTTTTATTGTCATTCACATCTCGCTCCAACATCTCCTCAATGCAGCCAATCACACTGCAGCAGGGGTGTGGCCAAAGGATATGGACAAAGGATATGAGCAAGTTAAATTGTGAATCAAGGCACAGAAATCAACAACTTTATGAAAACAAAACACACTTTCCAAATATTATTGCATTACCTAAAAATATGAAGCATCATAGCAAGCGTCATCATTTGATTAAATGTTTGGCATGAAAAGTGTGTTTGTTTGGTCAGTCTTTGAAATCAAAGCCACTTACTTGAATATTGTTATCTAATAAGACATTCAAACAAGTCTGTCATAAGTATCCTACTACATTTTGGGAGCCAAAGTACTTCTGTCTCAAGTTATTTATTTTGAGATGTCATTTGAGTTATCCAGGTAGACTTTGTAGTCATGTCTTATGAGGGAAGGTCTCTCCTCCACTTTTCATTGTCACCTGTCTCTCAGTTGTTCTGTGTTCTTCTCCATGCTCTCGTTTTCGGTGAACTCCATCAGTTCACGGGCGGCTCGGCCCATGTTGACCGCTGTAGGCCGTGCAGACGTCAGGTGGCACAGAGAATCCCTGATGAAGGAAACGAGATCGTCACCCCCAGCGCCCGCCTGCAGCTCCACTGCCAGGCTCAAACACCCCACAATGGCAATAGCAGGAGCACCCCGCACCTGCGGGGTCAAAGGTCACATGACAGAGTCAGAACTGCAGGCTCTGAAAGATTTCTCATTATGAGGCTCATTTAATGACACATAACACTCTTAAACATTATCTGCTTTAAACTGATCTCCACGCAATTAAAACTAAATTGTTTAGTGTAATGTTTTTGTAGAAAAAGAAAATATTCTGGAGATCAAAAATCATCATTCAACTAAATCAACTTTACAGCTCAAATAATATACAAACTTGTATGGAAAAAATTAACAGAAGCACTTTAACAAGAATATTTTAGCATTTAAACTCTGCTAATCTTGCCCCATAGACTTCAAAATACAGCCTCACAGAGAGCTGAAAGTACTTTTAATTAGATGTAGCCACCATTGAGTTCAATGCACATTTTAAAATAAAATCATGTTTATTTTTGATTTTCAATTTAATTATTTCGTATTACACAGCTGGTTTTAAAAGGCAACACTGCAGATGTTCTGCCATTGTGTAACAATGAACCAGACGACCATCACAGGATAATTCACAAGCCAAAGACAAATGCTGAGATCATTCTGAATACATTATGACATCGTTTACTTTATAGACCTGGTCAGGTAACTGTGCTGTCATCACCTTAACTCAAACTTCTGACATTTATATTATTTTTAACATATCTCACTGTATAAAATACTGAGGGGAACGTCACAGATAGTTGTCTTCTGCTGAATGGGATGGTGTGGCTCTGGTGTGTGTAAAGTGGTTGATCGGGACCGTCATTTCCAATCCATTAGTAAATTTCTCACGACAGTGACAGAATCCAGGATTCATCAATAATTCAGGCAGACATTTGCAGTAACGCTTATTAATGAGCGCCACATCGCTGCCGGAAGAGCATCACTCCGAAACATGAATTATGCACCGGAATAAAAACGAGTTAAACGGTAAAACAAAGCCGTGGTCAGTTTTAAAGCACTCGACTAACACGAGTGCGATATTGCCCATGCACCACATAATATAAAATAACTATTGATTAATGTTCTGACAATCAAAGGTTGCTCGCTGAATAAAGCTTCGTTCACACCGGACGTGTAAACGTGCGCTGGACTGACGGTCTCGAGCCATGACGTCAAATTAAAACGCGTAAAAGCGAGAGTCGAGCCTCCACGTTATGAGACGACAGCGCGAACAAAAGCGCGACCTCGTCTGACACAAAGGAGCCTCCGCTCGGTACCGACACGCTCTGATCACACTGCGCGCCGACGTACGTGAACGGAACCGGGCTGAGGATTCGTCGGCCCGTCTCACCTTCATACTCTTGATGGCGTCATATCCCTCCTGCACCGACCGGACCTCGTCGTACACGGTTTCGTGCGGCAGCAGCAGCTGGTTGAGGATCTGCAGAGACCCGGACCGGTACCGGATCGCTTCCAGCGTCATGGCCCGTGTGAAATGAGGATATTCCCGGAGCGCTGACACAGATGTGTGACCGGTTCCGTCCGTCGGTTTGGCGTCCTGTAGATTCGGGTTGTGTTGAAATCGAGGCTAAACGTGAATCGCGCGACGTGGGCGTCGTTAAAGGCCTCCGCGGGCGGAATGAAACGCGCACGGCTCACGGAACCGCGTGTTCGCTCCGGCAGGAAGCCCCGCCCATGTGACCCCGCCCACCGCTGTCAGTCACCTCCAGCAGAGGCGCGCGCGGTATCGTGAGGCACACGATATTCAGATCGATATTCAGATCGATATTCAGATCGAGTCTTTTATTATTAGAACTGCGGCAGAGCAACAAAACGGCTCAGACTCTTGTGCATGTAAAGATTTAAAGGAAAGCAGCTGAGATCATGTCTGTTAAACACTCACACAGCTGATATTTTAAAAGCCACGACGTCACACACTTACTCTGGTTGTACCGCTTACCGTGTATTTCCAAACATACATTATATAACATTTTCTTCCATGCAAAACGCAATGGGATGTTTAGCAGAATGTTTCCCATTTATTCCAATGGAAGCAAAAAGCGACAGAAGTTTTGGATGTATTATAAAGTCTTGTGTACTTGTGTACGTCTTCTGAAAACATATATTAGCTTTGTCTCAGGAACGTATCAATCTTTAAGATGATATTCACTAAAAATCTACAGAAGAGATAAACACAAAACAAAACGGGACAGAATTGCCTTTGTTGGATGAACGATTTGTATGTATTTATTACCCTATACATTATCATATCCATCATCATGGACACATTAACAAATAAATGCTGTTTTTTAAATTTAGCCTATCATCAAAACATCACTACATACAATAATGCATTTATATTGATTGCCTTCAGTGCAAGGGCTTCAAACACCGTCCTAAAAGACGACAGAGGGTTGAATAAACAGGTTGTCATGGAGACGAGACAGCTTTATATCTGGCGTTTAAACAGTAAACAAACATACAAACACCCCCGTAAAGAATGTATATGACTGACTGTATTACGAGAATCTCTATAAATCTCCATAAATCTCTATATTGTATGTAAATGCGGATGAGAGCGAACGGGAAGGTGAAGCTGACGCGCTTTTGACTCGGAACCAGACGTCTGAAAGACGAGATGCTTATCTCAGCATCTTCACGTCCAGCATCACAGCACACAAAAACCTCTTCATCTTAAATGTATGCATGTGTGACTTCTTCATTTTTCAGATAGGAAACCTCGTCCACATCCAGATTGATGAACACACTCTCGTTCTGTCTTATCAACACCTCCAGCCAAAACTCCCTCACAATGAACTTCTGTTTTTCTCCTCTCAAATGACTTCACACGTCAGTTTTCCAGCGTCTGCTGAAGCATCAGGATGCGGATAATCCGCGATTACCGGATATTACCCGCATCTTCACATCTACTACACGCTAATACACACTGCAACATCTTCTCTGGAGGGCCGCGATTATTCCCATATCACGGCGGTACAGCGATATTATCCTAATCTGGGAATACTGTAGGACACAGATAAGCAAAGATGCTGTTATATTAACAGCTCTTATGCGGGGCGGGTGTAAAGGATGTGCAAGGAGCAACATAAAAAGGAATTGGGTTAAAATAAAAAAGATCAGCTTTCTTTTTGTAGTGCCGGTGACATGCATTGAATTATTAATAATTATATAATTATTATAAACAAAATAATTATTCTGTTCTTAGAGACCGACAGTTGTTTTCTCATTGAAGTCTGCGATCGGGTTTATATTTATTTACAAAGATTGTAGGGTGAATCTCACAAGAAATGTACAGGTCATATTAAAAATATATCAATAGAAAATATAATAAATTATGTATAATACGTATAAAAGAATGTTTTTTAAAAATGTCTTTTTATTACCATTAAGATGCAGTTGTACATTTTCTTGACAATTAAGCACATATCCCCATTGCTTTAAAAATCATTACTTTTAAACAATTCGTACTGTCCCATCACTACCATGATGTTTACATAAAAAGTCATTCTTACAAATGCTTTATTTTACATTATAGTAAGGTGTTTTTTGCTTTACAGTAATATGAATACAGGGCTTAACTGTCATGAACATAAAGCAAAGCATCTTACTGTTTACAAGGCAATCTTAACTTTATGCAGAATGTGTCAATATCAGTTTTGACCTGGATGTCTTCTGTGTTTATATTCTGGTCTTATTTGTAGTGAATGATTGTTTTGGAGTTTTGCAGAGCCGTACCGAGTCTGATCTCACTCAGATATTCTCCATAAATATTCTGACTTTTCTTTTTACAAAAGAAACAATAAATCACATGTTCTAGAGAGAGACATATTATATTGGTCCATATTCATTTAACTTGGCACTTAACTTAAAGTAACTAAAACACTAAACTGTAAATTCTCATTGGTCAACAGAATGCATTGCAGCACAGTTTCTCATGGTGTGTATGTGTGTGTTGTCCTGGTATTCTCTACATTATGGGGATCACATTTCCACACAAGTATAGTAATACCAGTACATTTGGACATTTTTGTTCTCTATGAGGAAACGCGCTTCTAAATCATACAAAATGATCTTTTTTGAAAATCTAAAATAGCAGAAGGTTTTCTGTGAGGGTTAGTTTATAGAGTTAGTGTAGGGGAATGGGACATACAATACATCTATGGAATGTCCCCATAAAACAAGAAAACCCAACATGTGCGTTTATATGTGTGAGAGTGTGTGAGTACCCATCAGTGCTGTGTGATGGTTCTCCAGGTAAGATTTCTGCAGTCATTGACAGACATTCTTGTGCTGCCTGATCAGTTCTGATGGGTCTCATCTGTTCTTCTTCTGATTTAACAAGAATAGAAATCACTGACACGTTCTACATCTGCACTAAAATAAGCAGCATCAGTCAGAAGCGTCGTTCAAGTTGCACCAGTTTCAAGCTCTGTTGCCAAATTTCCAGTGTGTTACAGATGACAAAGACACTAACAAACACACACACACCTTCCACTCCAGTGTATCTTTGTCGAAGTTGAGCAGACTGAAGCTTTGCAGTCTCATCTCTGGAGGAGAAGAGCTAAAAGAGACACAGAGAGAGAAACATCACACATCTCATGATCATGTCTGGCTTTGGATCTTGGATAAAGAGCCTGTTGAAATGAGAGGAAAAGTCTGTTACACACATTATGCTCCACATCTCGCTTTTGTTCCTTCCAGCATCTTATTTATTTTTAAGATGGTGTGCCATGTCAGCAGTGCTTTATTATAAGATGATGGACCAGTCAGAAGAAGCTGGGATGGGGCTAGCATTTTGAGTGTGTGAGTTTACAGTAGCTACTGTAACATTTGTTTTGTCTACAATGTCTGTATTCCTAAACGAAGCAATAACTAACCCTAACAGTTAAAATCTCTATCCATCTCATACATGTGCCTTCTCTCCATCTTTCTGTCTTTCTCAGGGGAGGGGGTCAGGGGCTCAATGAAAAGCCATTTCTCTGTCACTGACTGCAGCTGAACTCCACTCAGCTTGTAAACACTGTATAAAACTCAATTGTCCCTCAACTGCTTGGCGAAAACAGGAAGTGCTAATGCTAAAAGAAAATGATATGCTGTCACTTTGCAGCAGACATAACAGTGTCAGAATCACTAGTGATTAATTTATACTGTATGTTCTTATTAGTACTGAAACCGTTTATCATAGTTCTTATGTGCTTGTCTTTTGAGTGTCAGCAACAGGAATAACACACAGTGTGCTTAAAAGACCATTTGAGCAGCTGTATGTCCGAGTGAAACACTTATCTAGCATGTTTTCTCATGCTGTGAGTGGAAGCTCTGCCTGTTTATTGGTTTATTGCAACACTCTTAAAGAAATCCCTTCCCTCAGACATTTTCTCGCTTAAGGATACCCTCACTTAACTGTTTCCATGCTACTGTTCAGTAGCTTGAGTTCGATTTTTTCATCACCAGTTAGCATTCCGACGACCCCTGACATCTTGACCCGGGATGCGTCCGAAACTTTAGGCAGCTGACTTGTTGCCTTGCTACTCTGTTAGATAGGCAATGTCTTTGAAGGCACCTCCGGAGACAGCATTTCACAGCTTTCAGACGCAGCCCTGATAAAACGGAATAAAATTTTAATCGGTTTAGGCATTTTTATTCCAAATGAGGTGTTTACGTGAAACATTTTCATTCGGACTGGACTTTTAAATCGATTACAATGCTCCATGTAAACGCACACATTGTTTGTCAAGTCAATCACAGCAGTAAATTACCCTTTAACTAAAGGGTCAAAACCTTAATAAGCAGGCCACAAAGTTGAAATCACAAATCTGTCTATGTAAAAGATACAATACTGTGGTGTCTGATTCTGATAATCTTAATTTGTAAAATAAGACAAAAATGTGGACAAAATATGGATCCAATTATTTCCAAGTTTACATGTTTAAAATCCTAGATTAGTGTCAGTTTTTTGGTCCCGACTGTACCTTTATACACCTCTGTTATACACATTTATATACAATGTTTGCTAGTGAGAAATAAAATATGCAGAAGCAAAACTTTTGCTTTGTTCTTTTGTTATTGATGCAAAAAAGGGGGAAAAACGTAGCATCAAGAGTATTACACATCTACATTATTCCACCTAAAACTTTTAATTGCACCACAGCGCCTCATAATTAAAGAACTGTCATATCATATACAAAAACTTTGGTTACAAAGCAAGCACTTTGCTTTGGGCAGTGTAAAAGATTGCTGTAGCACCTGTAGAGCCTCTTGGCTTGTGCTTGGGTACTCTTTTCCTCCCCGGGACCGTGCGCGCCAGCGTCAGGCCACTTGGAGACTCCACGGACGCGGCCGAAAGCGCTGGCCTCCGCTGCATGGATTTCACCGTATCCGCGGAACCCATGTAATCTCTCCAGAGTTGAAAGTCCTGATTTTTAGACTCCATAGACCCATAAACAGACAGGATGTAGAAGCCATATCACAAGAACACCAACAGGCACCAAAACAAACAGCGCACGCGTGAGTCATATAGACATACATTTTCCAACTATTTTTTTTATTTTGTAAGGGTGTGTGGTTAATGTCTGCAATGTTTAATTTAGAGCAGTCTTTACATGAGTATTTGATAGTGTTTTAAATGTCACCATGAAATCAAAATATATTATTTTTGCTTTATATGGAACAATGCAGCGTTTATTCTAAATGATTTTTCTGTGCACGTATTTTTTTAAATTCATGTGCCCCTATCATCTTTAATCAAAATCTGAATATGTACTTTGATGACGTCAGACTGACGGCTTGGGAAGAGCCAGAGCCATTAATCACTCTCCTTTAGCTGTCGATCTGCTGCTAGCTTTAAAACATCTACTTTTCTAGAATCAATTCCCAGTGGAAAACAAGCTCTCCATTTCTCAGTTTTACTTTAAAGAACAGTTGCAAATTCCGGTTTAAGCAAACTTAATAGTTAACCAAATTTTTAACAGCAATTGTTTTACAGGAATACAAGAAACACAAAAGGTTTTTTATATTGTATAATTTATTTAATCATTAATATTGGAAATGACAAGCATACATCAATGATAAAACTACACGAACTAAAAAGGCCAGTCCATGTTGGGTTTGTCAGCTGTGACGTCTCTCTCATTCCCCTCCTCCCAGCTGTCAGACTGAGAGCTCCTCTCAGACCTGAGACACAAAAATAAAGTCAAATCAATCCTGAAGTTAATTCCAGGACTGATCACGCCATCACTTGTAACAGTACACTGGGGTTTTCAAATACACCTGTATTTAACTTCAGATCCAATTACTGCAGAATAATGTTGAAAGATATCTGACCTGCAGTAGGGCAGTTTAAGAGCAGAGTAAAGCTCAGGGGTGTTGGGGGTCATGACCCTGTTCTGACGGGGCCAGCCTGTGACCTCTGACCCCTCAGATGATGGTGTTTCTGGTGCGCATGGAGACAAACACAACTGATCGGGGACTCCTAACACACACACATAAAGTTACTGCTCATGTTGTAGGATTATACTGCAGTAATGATGTGTAAGTGTGTGTGTATGTACGCAGGTCACTGAGTGCTGTGCTCTCTCTCCTGTTCCACTGGGAATTTCTCTTTACAGGAGAAACACTGAGGAAGTCAGCCTTGAGAAATGAGGCCTTCTGCTGCTCAAAGTCACATCTCTGAAAACACACATACATACACACACAGTGCATCTATGTCACCATCTGCTGTGTGTTGAATCATTTGAGTCGGTTCATGGTTCAGGCTGAATGTTCATCACTAGTAATTTACCTGTACTGTGCTTCCTAGTATGTATTTAGACACTTATGGAAGGCTTATATAAATGTCACTGTGTTAAAGATATTGAACCAACATGCATGTTTTTAATGGAAGGTTAACACAAGCACACATTTTACACAGAGGTTCATTGGATTATTTTAATATGATAAAACAACATATATATATACTGCCAAAAATGAAAACAAAAAGTATTAGGGAAAAATGTTAATATGATGAACTACACCTGTGGGAATTGTAACTGATCTCCTACATTTTTAAAATGTTTATAAACTATAAAGTTGTCTAAAGTAAAAGTGATAAAAAATAAGTTGCTTCCAGAAAGTGTTTCAGCAACAGATGCCTGTTTGATATTTTGTAATATAATGCAAAGATATTCATACATTTTTAGGTGTGTAAATACTTCTTGTGCACTACTATAACTCACGACAGGATACATGACATTCAGATGAGTGACTGTACTTTTATTGAATCTGTGTCTTAGAAGGTGTGAAGAAAAAGGTCCTTTTTCATAACTACAAAAGTTTTAAAGTAAACACACTTCTAGATTCTTCTCAACAGGTTGTTGTGAACACTTCTCAATTTCTAATGTTTTGTGGATTCTCCACAGTTCTTTAAAGTACAGTTATTTCTGCCTGTGGCATATTTGTCTCCATATCTTTATAGTGTTACTGCTACATAACCAGCTGTATAAACCTCTCTCCTCAAAATCACCATCATCTAATCACCTTCAATGACCTCTCCTGCAGTCTCAGCTCACTTAAATACATTCACACCTGACTGCAGCCACTGCTCCAGTGTAACCGGAGTCTTCAATCTTGGGGTTTGGTTTATGCCTTTATGTTTCTCAGTTAACTCTAACAAGCTTATTTACAATTAGTTATGTCACAAGCAAATAAGTGAAGTGAAAGTGACATTTGTCAGATATGGTTACCCATACCCGAAATGTCACCTCTGCATTTAACCATCACTGGTGAACACACATTGCAAGTTATGAACCCACAGACACACAGAGCAGTGGGCAGCACTGCTGCACCTGGGGAGCAATCAGGGGTTAGGTGCCTTGCTTAAGAGCACTTCAGTTGCTGCCTGTCAGTGCTGGAATCGAATCAGCAACCTTCTGATTACAAGCCAGACTCACTAAGCAGTAGCACCGACCCCCGATGAGCTTTGACTTCTTACCTCACGACCCAGTCGGATAGCAGCTTCAGTAAAGGCCTGCCTCTCTCGCTGAAAGCTCTGCCTTTGTCTCTTAAGCTCCTCCCATCTGTCCTGTAGCCGCTCCCACTCCTCCAGGTAGTAGCAGTTCATCAACGCAACAGGGAGGGGAGGAGTTACATTTTCCTGAGAGAGAAAATAAGTCACTAATGCAGATGCACCTTAGACTGAGTAATGTGTGTGTGTGTGTGTGTGTGTGTGTGTGTGTGTGTGTGTGTGTGTGTGTGTAGAGAGAGACCTGCAGTAACTGCTGCTGTACTTGGATCAGTTGTCTGCTCTGCTCCAGATCTGACTCGAGAAGAGCTAGAAGCTTCTCCTGATCTGTTCCTTTAGTGACAGGATCTAGCACACAAACATACACATATGTAAACACAGGAATACAAACAAGAACACACCTTGTGTTAATGCAATAACTCTCAGTTAATATCATTGATAAAAGCATTCTGTGCAGTACTTTGTGACATCATCTCCCTCAGTCTTCTCTGCACATGTGTCCACTCCTGGACCACACCCCCTGTCACATGATCCCCAAGACACTGCTCTGATTGGACCAGCACACTGTTGTCTGATACACCTTCTACTTCTGTAATGTTGTTGTCCTGAAGAGTCTAATTAAAAATCAACACACATTGTCCCAGTTGACATAATATCGGTCTCGAAAAGTAATGCACACCAAGAATTGTGTCCCAAATCACCACAGTGAAAATAGCAAAAGGAGCCCAGATAACACTTTTAGAAAGTGTGTTTCTGTGCATGCCTAATATTACCAACAACCCCCTGCACAACAGATGAGCAGCTGTTGAACATTAACATCTTCAGCTGACGTTGCTACAGGTAATACATTCATTTTGATGCTAATGTGCACGTGCACAAACAGTATAAAAGGGGTATGCGCCACCAAAGATACAACTTTATGATGCGGTTGTCCTTCAACAGTCAAGAAAGTAATTTTTTTTAAATCTACATGTTTGAAATCTGGGTCTCAGCAGCATACTTTCATGAGACGTTTTCCCACATCACTCACAGGTTTCTCTCACCTGTGCCATATCGTTTCTGAGCATGTGCAGGAGTGTGGTTAAACCGTGGCGTAGTCGCATCGCTTCTCTGAGCTCAGCTTCCCGTCGCTCCAAAAGCAGCCGCAGTGCCTCTTCTGTCCTGGGGGAGACAGGCTTTAATAACAGCACAATACTGCTATACATTTCCATCTTCCCACGATCTTTCTAGTCTCTCTCATTCAGTATCAAATGTTTCTATGGACCATGGATAAAAAATATATGTGGATAACATGGTACTTTTTTAAAACAACTTACGAAAACTTCCCAAAGTTTAATGGACAGATAGTACTTTCTCCTTTTCGTAGGTAATCCACTAAAAACACATTAAGTGAAAAGTGGTTGTATCAGGATATAATCTCACCTCTCATCAGCCTTTGCGGTCTTGAGGACAGGTGCTCCCCGTACCGACTGCTTTGGCAGTGTGTTTATTATCTCCATTGCTACAGACAGGAAAACCATTGTTACTGTATGCACTCGTGTTTACATTTGCCAGGACTGATGTACAAAAGGGCTGTTTTTAAGGCTGAGTTTAAGGCTCAAGAAGCTAGAAAACGAAATCCTATCGTTTTAATGTGAATTCAATGTGTTAGTGGTAATTATTGTAATAATCAGTAAATCTCACACATGCCACGGTGCTTCTGTCTGTCTGTGACCTGTGAGAGTTTCTCTCTCATGTGGTAGATGTGCTGCTCTCTGCGCTTCAGCTCTGCCCCTTGTTGCTTAAAACGACCCTGCAGCCTCGCACACTGTCAGAGAGACAGTGAACATGTCAATACCTACCAGGGCTGAGGTATTCTGCTCCTATCAGTATTTACATTTGTACCTTTTCCCTTTCAGAGTTCAGTGCGTCCTGCAGTCTGGAAACGTGGAGATCTTTTTCTGTAAGTTGCTCCTGTAAGAGACAGTGACCCAGGAGAGAAAGCAGGTTATATGGGTTTAAACCAGCTGTCATCAGGAGGTAACCAGGAACATTGTTCTGTGCCCTGTGACAAAACTTAGTTTATGGGGTCTAGGGTTCACCCTTATAGTCTAGTCCCGGGACAATTAAATATTTGCACATACTTCCATGCAGATCCAATCTTACAACCAATCACGTGATCTGCGTGTCAGTAAACCAGTGAACTGTGCTGGATAAATCATGTGTATTGTGAACCTGTAAAGAGCTGGTCTGCTCATTCTTCTGTCTGAAGATTCTGTCTGAGAAAGTCTGCGTGTCTTCATCACAGTTCAGCGGCATAATGAGGGAGTTCAGCCACACTGAGAGATGGAGAGAGTATAACCTTATTCTACATAAGAGTAACATCCTGTTTCCTGTGGATTTGTGACCATTACAGACTCATTTGTAAATCTTTTTCATGCTGCCTGCATGAGCGTTTCTGACTACAGCAAGCTATACTTTGGGGACAAAATTCAAAATTTTAAATCTGAAATAAATCCACAATAAAAGTTAAAATGATTCAAACTAAATAATGTCTCCTAACTTAGAAAAGGAGTGTAGCGCCACTGAAGGTCAGTGATCGTGTGAACTTTACCTGCGTTATCCTGCTTGTGTGCCATAATCCAGATTCTTGTCGATGCTGGACCACTACAGTAACACTTGAAATCGCTTCCTCATTCAGACATCTGATCTGTGTTTGGCAGGTTTGCCTTAATCATCTCATCAGTGATCGACAGCTTCAGTCTACTTGACAGTAGTGGCGGGAATTTTGATTCTTCCAAGTGATTCGTGCATTTAGAGATTCATTCACCAAAACGATTCATTCACCAAAACGATTCATTCACCAAAACGATTCATTCACCAAAACGATTCATTCACCAAAACGATTCATTCAGATTTCATTCAATGATTCGTTTACAGTGTCCTGAAAGTCAATAGACAGAAACAAAAGTGCGTGTCTATAAATCTACCGAGAGTTTACCTTACAAATGGCAAAAAACAGATGCATTTTCTTTGATCTGAATATGAAACGTAATAAAAAAACATAAAGTTTGTATATAGGCTGTATATAAAAAGATGTATTATGAAAAACGCTATACAAATACACAGGAGTTGAGATTAAACTACTATATATATATATTGTGGATGCACTTTTTCTGCTTCATCTGTTCAAAAGTAACCCACCACAATTAATCAGACAAAAGGTGAAAGTGTTTTCATACAGACGGCTTTAATGCTTTGCACTTCGGTGGCACGACTCCACATATCATTACGGCATCCTTATATTTGGTTTAAAGCTCTTTATTTTGCGGGTTGTGCGCAATGATGCAGTTCAACGCAATCCGGCGTGGAACTGTGACGTTATAGCCAATGTGAATCGGATATGTGTGTTTAGATGCAGGTCGATGTCTGGATATCGGAAATAAATCCGTATCGAATTTAAATCCACACTTGAAATTGGCTCAGATCAGATACAAAATCAGTTCTTGTGTGAATTGTTGTGTTTACACATGTAAAACAAATTCAGATCTGAAAATCGGGTTTTGTGCCAGTTTAAATGCAGCCTGAGACACACGTATCCACATCCAGAGACAAACAGCAGCTTCTTCTCTCATCTGTAACCTTGTTCTGTTTCAAGACCAGTTTAGATCAGAGCTGCTTCACTTCTGCAGCGATGAGGCCTGTACTTTCGACTAGTAGTTTTGCAATAGAGACGGGCATTTGGGTTATGATTGGCAGAGCAGATAAGTATGCAGGTAAAAATGGATAACTGACAGAAAAAACAATAGCTTGTCAGTGATTAAAAGAATAAGGGAGAAATAACAAAATGCCCCAGTAACTGCAGAGAAAATAAAAGCATTGTAGGAAGTATAGCACGTGACTCCACCCCAACTTTCTCAACAATGGTAGTTTTCTCCCTCAGAGGAAGTGCTGAAGTGCTTTAAATCAAACCAGATCATCATTAAAACACTCAATAGATATTACAGTTCACTTTAACCTGTCAAGAAAATGTTTAACCGCTAATGTTGAGAGTATTTATTCATGGTACATTGTATCAGAAGAACATGTTTACTGGTGTTTACTACTCAAACACACACAAACAGTTCTGTAGTTGGTAGCATGTAAGTTTAATTTGGTAAAAATACTTACATTACTCATTACATGACATTTTATTAACATTATATGTGTTACCTCTGTATGTTTTTTGATCTAAAGCATGAAGTACAGGAGAGGCTCTTCAATCTAATTGGCTGCAGGACTTTGGCTGACAGTAACCAACAATGATGTATCAGTTTGTTCACATGTCAGTGGTTGTATTCACATATTTCAGCAACGTTGTATTTACGTTGTATTCCAGCAACCTTTGCTTTCTATATTTTTTGACAGTTTATGTGTGCAGGCAACTGTTTCTCACACTGATCACTGCATGTGATCTCCTGTGTTACAGCAACTGATAAAGATCTGTATGCAAACATTAACACTGTTGGGTGAGGTAAGGGAAATACTAAGAAATAAAATCAAACCGTGATGTTATAACAAACATGTTATGCAATGTGAATGTGTATATGAAGATCTCTTCTGATATCCACTAGATGTCTCAGGTCATGATTGTAACAGCTTTTGTAAACAGTGCTTTTTTGTAAACTGCTTTTCAACATCCTGTCCTGACCACGACCCACAAGATGCTCAAAAGCTTACCAAAGAGTATGTAAATGATGGCTGAAAATATCAGGACATAAAAAGCCACAGTTTTTGTATATGTGTGGTCTGTTTATTATTTTAGAGGAGAGAATGCAAATATTTCTCAGGTCCTTAGAGAAAATGTTTACACATTCAGTTTATGAGCCAGGCTCTCTCTTGAGAATTATCAGCTTTGCAGGTCAGAATGAATATCATCTCTTTGATGAGTAAGTATTATTACATTATACAAAATATAGATAGATTCCAAAAAAATGTAATGTACTTTGCAAAGGTCTTAGGAACATTAGTATTTTCACTCCAAAAAAATTGGTTGTAAGTCAGTTATTTATATCTTTTGCTGTAGTGTTACAGGTGACAATATCCGTTTACATTTCCAAGCATTCCTTTTGCATTAATTGTTATAATAAGATGTTTGCATGCCAAAGAGTCTGACAACAGTCGGTGCTCCACACAGATAATAAAATCTGTCTGATGAAATATCTAAGACAGACTAAATCCAGAAGAACTGTGGCAATGTCACAGTAGCTAATATAAAATTGTGCTTCTGTTTTTAACCTTTAATCCTAGAAATGCACAGAACAAAGTTTTTTTAATAGTTCTTTCTGATCATCTTCGTTAAATTTGTGTCTGATTACATGTCCAGACTGTGCTGCTACAAGATTTTAAAAGCTTTGATAAGCTTAATAATAAGGAGAGTGTTCTTTCGCTTGCATAGTTGTATTCTGTGTGACTTGTCATGTTACACTATTACTTTTTTGCAAAGAAATTATAATATTTTAATTAAACTACTATTAGTTGTTGTTGCTACCACTGATATTTTGCATGATTTGCTTCCCAGGATGGGTGGGCAGGTTTTTGTTTTTTACTGGGCAGATACAAAATGACATGAAGAACCAAATGGTATTCCTTAAACAGGGGAACAGTTGATAGCTGGTGTGAAGAAAATACTGTACTTGATGATGTCAGTATGACATTATGATGTTTAATTTTTGTTTTACAGTTTAGGTGGATTTATAAAGGTCTGCATGATATCAGTGGATCTGCTGTTGTAAATTTTTGATTGGGTTGCCACAGTGGTGGGGCAGCAATAAGTAAATTTTACGTCTATGCAAGTCTATGCAAATCTGGACAACTTTCGTGTCAAAGTATTTTTCTCTGGAAGTTATATTGTTTATATATTATTTCATTGTAATATGCCTGTAGAGATATGATATTAATGTCATCGTAACTTTGTCATGTGTTTCTGCTGCTTTTACACAGAATGTAAGAGCAATTTAACATTTAAGATTCAAGATCCACATTTTATTTTTAATGTGCGTTATGCTTCATGTTTATTTGACTGTATTAAAAGTATGTTTTAAATTACTTTACATAATCTTTGATGTGAATGCAACTAAATGCAACAATAATAATGGATGGGTTCTCGTATGTAGCACTGCAGCTGCTCATCACAAGTCATCTAGTGATCCAAAACTCACTACAAGCAAGCAACTGGTACTGCCCTCCTGTGCAGAACACCAGCTCCTGCGCAAATGCCTACATCTCTAGAAACTGCAGTAGAGCAAATGATTTCAACAAGATCATCTCCTGTGATGCACAGGGTGTGACCTGCTCCTGTTGGGTCGGTTCCTACAGCCGTAGCAGTAGCGACATCTTCAGCTATACTTTTCCAGATTTCTGCACCTGCAAAGAAAATTCCTGCTTCTGTCTGAATGGTGCGTACGGTTCTGTCCTCTAAGCTAGTGCACTTTAAGACTTGTATACTAGAAGAGATTGTTTTTTAATATGTACAGTTTAATATCTACATTAGTACGTATCCTAATTGAAAATACTTTGTCTTCCTTTCAGAAACTTCAGAAAATGTAAGTTTGCATGAGTTTGTGTAATTTGCAGATGGTTGTATACGTGAATCATGTTGACTTCTATGAAAAAGCCACACACACATTTCTTTCTCTGAGCAGGTTCTCATATTCAAGAATATTTTTGAGTATTTCACAAACGCTACAGCTATAATACCTCCTGATGTGAGTACATTCTTCTGTCCTAGATCAAAATACTCTTTATCTTCAGAGGTCATTGGCATTTAATGTGACTGTCTTCTTAAAATTTTGTCAGATGGCAGAAACCTATCTGGTGGTGGTTGATCGTGTTCAGATGGAAATTTCTGATATTTTCAGCAATCACAGCACAGAAAATGTGATGTCATATGGAAACAGTTTGCTGAAAGTTTATGAGGATCTGGTGTCTGCCCTGGTGCAGCCAACAGATACAGTCAGTTATCAGAGTATTAGTCTCAGCAGTACAGGTAAAGGAGTCTGCTATGATCCTTTTTGTGTTGTGTGTGATTTCTTCTGTGACATCACCATCTCTTCCAAGATCTTTTAAAATAACAGTAGAAGCACACAATGATTCCTTTACTTTTTGCCATAATCCATCTTTTATTCCAGTGAACGTGCATGGTATTGTATTCTTTAGTGCCAGTTTCTCATGACTGTAAATTTTAGTCATTGGTTTATTGTTGTTAGTTTTCTTGTAACTGTCAATTTGTGACCAGCTAAGTTGCTCTGTACCTTGAAACAATGCTCTTCCAAAGTCTCTTACAATAAAAAACAATGTGTTAGGTTCTTATTGTAAGCTTAGTTTCATCATTTCTTTACTGAGGCTCCGCTTGCATTATTTACTTGCTTCCTTTCTCAGTCAACAGCTTGTCAGCACTCATTTTATTGGGTTTTTGTCTTTCAACTGTCCATTCAGCATTTTCATAGTTTTGGCATTACATCGAATCTCAACAGCTATTTTTAGGGTTTAAACACCCTTAATTAGTGACACATGTTAGCACCACAGTTGCAGATTATAACTGCCCTCGTCTCTCTTTTGTAGAGGTCAATGTTCTTGTGGTTGGACCAAATGTGTCTTCAAAAGAAATCCCCCCCATCAGTACAAGTAAAGCTCATATAAATATTGATGTTCATGGAATTGCCAGGAATAAAGCTACAAGTACGTAAAAGGCATTATTGTCCTGATCTCACACTTATCTACACTAAATGAAGAGACATACTGTTAATAAATGTGTTGACACAGTTTATTGTCTGAACAAACAAATGGCAATGCAATGTTTGTTTCTTGATGTTTTTAAAATCTCACTAGCAAATAACTAATTTTCTTACAGAGGCTCAATGTGTCTTTAATTATGCGAAATGTGAGATTAATTATGCACATTTTGTTGTTGTGTAATAGAATCAGCTGCTGTGACTTTCATGAGCTACAGCAAAATGGAGATACTACTGAAAGCAGACTTCTTCAACAGATCAAATGACACAGTTAAAACCATGATGTCCACTGTCGTCTCAGCTACTCTTCCTAATACCACCAACAAAGAGCTCACCAAACCAGTCAACTTCACCTTTAAACACATCAGAGTGAGTTCCTCTCATTACTCTAAACACATCAGAGTGAGTTCCTCTCATTACTCTAAACACATCAGAGTGAGTTCCTCTCATTACTCTAAACACATCAGAGTGAGTTCCTCTCATTACTCTAAACACATCAGAGTGAGTTCCTCTCATTACTGTAAACACATCAGAGTGAGTTCCTCTCATTACTCTAAACACATCAGAGTGAGTTCCTCTCATTACTGTAAACACATCAGAGTGAGTTCCTCTCATTACTGTAAACACATCAGAGTGAGTTCCTCTCATTACTCTAAACACATCAGAGTGAGTTCCTCTCATTACTCTAAACACATCAGAGTGAGTTCCTCTCATTACTCTAAACACATCAGAGTGAGTTCCTCTCATTACTCTAAACACATCAGAGTGAGTTCCTCTCATTACTCTAAACACATCAGAGTGAGTTCCTCTCATTACTCTAAACACATCAGAGTGAGTTCCTCTCATTACTGTAAACACATCAGAGTGAGTTCCTCTCATTACTCTAAACACATCAGAGTGAGTTCCTCTCATTACTCTAAACACATCAGAGTGAGTTCCTCTCATTACTCTAAACACATCAGAGTGAGTTCCTCTCATTACTCTAAACACATCAGAGTGAGTTCCTCTCATTACTCTAAACACATCAGAGTGAGTTCCTCTCATTACTCTAAACACATCAGAGTGAGTTCCTCTCATTACTGTAAACACATCAGAGTGAGTTCCTCTCATTACTCTAAACACATCAGAGTGAGTTCCTCTCATTACTCTAAACACATCAGAGTGAGTTCCTCTCATTACTCTAAACACATCAGAGTGGGGTCCTCTCATTACTGTAAACACATCAGAGTGAGTTCCTCTATTATGTAAACACAATCAGAGTGAGTTCCTCTCATTACTCTTAACACATCAGAGTGAGTTCCTCTCATTACTCTAAACACATCAGAGTGAGTTCCTCTCATTACTGTAAACACATCAGAGTGAGTTCCTCTCATTACTCTAAACACATCAGAGTGAGTTCCTCTCATTACTCTAAACACATCAGAGTGAGTTCCTCTCATTACTGTAAACACATCAGAGTGAGTTCCTCTCATTACTCTAAACACATCAGAGTGAGTTCCTCTCATTACTCTAAACACATCAGAGTGAGTTCCTCTCATTACTCTAAACACATCAGAGTGAGTTCCTCTCATTACTCTAAACACATCAGAGTGAGTTCCTCTCATTACTCTAAACACATCAGAGTGAGTTCCTCTCATTACTCTAAACACATCAGAGTGAGTTCCTCTCATTACTCTTTACACATCAGAGTGAGTTCCTCTCATTACTCTAAACACATCAGAGTGAGTTCCTCTCATTACTGTAAACACATCAGAGTGAGTTCCTCTCATTACTCTAAACACATCAGAGTGAGTTCCTCTCATTACTGTAAACACATCAGAGTGAGTTCCTCTCATTACTGTAAACACATCAGAGTGAGTTCCTCTCATTACTGTAAACACATCAGAGTGAGTTCCTCTCATTGACTCTAAACACATCAGAGTGAGTTCCTCTCATTACTCTAAACACATCAGAGTGAGTTCCTCTCATTACTCTAAACACACCAGAGTGAGTTCCTCTCATTACTGTAAACACATCAGAGTGAGTTCCTCTCATTACTCTAAACACACCAGAGTGAGTTCCTCTCATTACTCTTTACACATCAGAGTGAGTTCCTCTCATTACTCTTTACACATCAGAGTGAGTTCCTCTCATTACTCTAAACACATCAGAGTGAGTTCCTCTCATTACTGTAAACACATCAGAGTAAGTTCCTCTCATTACTGTAAACACATCAGAGTGAGTTCCTCTCATTACTGTAAACACATCAGAGTGAGTTCCTCTCATTACTCTAAACACATCAGAGTGAGTTCCTCTCATTACTCTAAACACATCAGAGTGAGTTCCTCTCATTACTGTAAACACATCAGAGTGAGTTCCTCTCATTACTGTAAACACATCAGAGTGAGTTCCTCTCATTACTGTAAACACATCAGAGTGAGTTCCTCTCATTACTCTAAACACACCAGAGTGAGTTCCTCTCATTGACTCTAAACACATCAGAGTGAGTTCCTCTCATTACTCTAAACACATCAGAGTGAGTTCCTCTCATTACTGTAAACACATCAGAGTGAGTTCCTCTCATTACTCTAAACACACCAGAGTGAGTTCCTCTCATTACTCTAAACACATCAGAGTGAGTTCCTCTCATTACTGTAAACACATCAGAGTGAGTTCCTCTCATTACTGTAAACACATCAGAGTGAGTTCCTCTCATTACTCTAAACACATCAGAGTGAGTTCCTCTCATTACTGTAAACACATCAGAGTGAGTTCCTCTCATTGACTCTAAACACATCAGAGTGAGTTCCTCTCATTACTCTTTACACATCAGAGTGAGTTCCTCTCATTACTCTAAACACATCAGAGTGAGTTCCTCTCATTACTCTAAACACATCAGAGTGAGTTCCTCTCATTACTGTAAACACATCAGAGTGAGTTCCTCTCATTACTGTAAACACATCAGAGTGAGTTCCTCTCATTGACTCTAAACACACCAGAGTGAGTTCCTCTCATTACTCTAAACACATCAGAGTGAGTTCCTCTCATTACTCTAAACACATCAGAGTGAGTTCCTCTCATTACTCTAAACACATCAGAGTGAGTTCCTCTCATTACTCTAAACACATCAGAGTGAGTTCCTCTCATTACTCTAAACACATCAGAGTGAGTTCCTCTCATTACTCTTAACACATCAGAGTGAGTTCCTCTCATTGACTCAGTCTGATGTTATTTCTCCATTTGAAATAGTTTGTCTCTGGAGGTGATCTCTTCTGTGTGTACTGGAACATCACTGAGTGGATTGTAGATGGTTGTTCTGTTATAAAGATCAACAGCAGCTACACTATGTGTTCCTGTGTTCATCTGTCAACATTTGCTCTCATTATGCAAACTGACAGCAGTCAAAAAGAGGTAAGAGAACTTTGGACAAAGTAAGAGAAGGTTTAAGATACAGTGAAACATTTCAAAAGTAACAAGCATTTCATGTGCCAATCAGACACATCAATAATTTGACACATTGTACTGTGGTATTTTTTTTTAGAGTGAGCCACAGATGGATCTGCTGAATTTGGTGGCTGTAATCGTGGGGCTGGTGTTTAATAGTTTGGCTCTGTTGACTTTTGCTTTCTGTCGTTGGAAACCTGGAGTTAACAATGTAGCTCGAATCAACCTCTGCATCAGTCTGCTGTCAGCTCACCTCCTGTTCTTACTCACACAGCAGTTCCTGACACATATAAAGCCTCACAAGGTGAGAATTATTCATGACACACAGCATCTTTAAATGAGCGCTATAGCTCGCTGCACTCTCTCTGGGTAAGAATGATTTATTATTTAACAGAATAATGTTTCAATGTCTCCAGGTGTTGTGTGATGTGCTGTCAGAAGTTCTTCACTTCCTCTTTCTCTCCTGCTTTGTGTGGATGTTCATTGAAGCGGTGCTGCTCTTCATCTGTGTGAAGAACCTATCACAGATCAGCTCCAGACAGAGGGCGGCGTTAAGCAGCAGATTTTTGATTGTGATTGGATATGTGATTGCTTTTGTTATAGTGGGCGTGTCTGTTGGGCTAGTTCCTGAAGGCTATGGCAGCGAAGAGTAAGTTTAGTTCTAATCACAGAAGTTGTCATAATCTGGAAGAAAATATATCACTTTTTATATTATATTCATGTGATTCAATGGTAGCTGTTAATCAATGATCAAATACTAAAAAAAAATACTATTAAAATACCAGTAAATACTAAAATACTAAGAATCTGCTTAGCGCTACAGACACAATGTTTGTTGACAACTTGAATATTTAACTGTAATTTTATCCAAACAGATGCTGGATTAAAAAACAAATATTTTTCTGGAGTTTTCTGGGACCTGTGTGCACCATATTAGCAGTAAGCACCAAAAATGATTTTCTTTTCTCATGAGTCTTTGTACCTAAAGGAAAAGGAAGTAATTTTTTAATGTTTTTCTATTTCGCAGTTAAATACAATTCTCTTCATTAGTATCATCATCAAACTGAACTCAGCTCTCACAAACCTGAATGCTGAAGTTTCACAGATGAAACCAACCAAGTAACAATTACTGTGTTTGAGACACATTAAAGAAGAAAACAAAAAGAACAGTAACGAGACATTTTATTTTTTATTTTTCTTACTCTCTCTGCAGGATTATGGTGTTTAAAACACTGGCCCAGGTTGTAGTTCTTGGTTGTACCTGGATTCTGGGTTTCTTCTCTACAGGCAGTGAGACGGTGGAGATTGTCTTCCTGATCCTGAACTCCCAGCAAGGAACCTTCATCTTCCTGGTCCACTGTGTCCTCAATAATGAGGTGAGTCATCACTGATTCATCACACACTCATCATCACTGACCCATCACACACTCATAACACACTCATCACACACTCATCATCACACACTCATCATCACACACTCATCATCACTGACTCATCACACACTCATCACACACACATCAGATCATCACACACTCATCACACACTCATCATCACCCACCTCATCATCACACACTCATCATCACACTCATCACACACTCATCATCACTCACACCATCACACACTCATCATCACTGACTCATCATCACTGACTCATCACACACTCATCATCACACACTCATCATCACACTCATCATCACACACTCATCATCACACACTCATCATCACTGACTCATCACACACTCATCATCACACACTCATCATCACACTCATCATCACACACTCATCATCACACACTCATCATCACACACTCATCATCACACACTCATCATCACTGACTCATCACACACTCATCATCACACACTCATCACACACTCATCACACACTCATCATCACTGACTCATCACACACTCATCATCACACACTCATCATCACTGACTCATCACACACTCATCATCACACACTCATCACACACTCATCACACACTCATCATCACTGACTCATCACACACTCATCATCACACACTCATCATCACACACTCATCATCACTGACTCATCACACACTCATCATCACACACTCATCATCACTGACCCATCACACACTCATCATCACACTCATCACACACTCATCACTGACTCATCATCACACACTCATCACACACTCATCACACACTCATCACACACTCATCATCACTGACTCATCACACACTCATCACACACTCATCACACACTCATCATCACACACTCATCATCACACACTCATCACACACTCATCACACACTCATCATCACACACTCATCACACACTCATCATCACACTCATCATCACACACTCATCACACACTCATCATCACACTCATCATCACACTCATCATCACACTCATCATCACACACTCATCATCACTGACTCATCATCACACTCATCATCACACTCATCATCACACACTCATCATCACACACTCATCATCACACACTCATCATCACTGACTCATCACACACTCATCATCACACACTCATCATCACACACTCATCATCACACACTCATCATCACACTCATCACACACTCATCATCACACACTCACAATCATCACCACACTCATCATCACACTCATCATCACTGACTCATCACACACTCATCACACACTCATCAACACACTCATCATCACTGACTCATCACACTCATCATCACACACTCATCATCACTGACTCATCAAATCACACACTCATCATCACACACTCATCATCACACACTCATCATCACTGACTCATCATCACACACTCATCATCACACACTCATCATCACACACTCATCATCACACTCATCACACACTCATCATCACACACTCATCATCACTGACCCATCACACACTCATCACACACTCATCATCACTGACTCATCACACACTCACCACACACTCATCATCACACACTCATCATCACACACTCATAACACACTCATCATACACTCATAACACACTCATCATCACACACTCATCATCACACACTCATCATCACTGTATTTTTTATTTAATTTTTAATATTAATATTCTGGTGGCTGTTATAACATCCTTTTGCTCCTCTCGTCTCATTCTTGTACAGGTGAGACAGCAGTATAAGAAGTGGGTGACTGCTCTCTTCCCTGGACTCAAACCCAAAACCATCAACGGTGACCCCAAAAAACACTGAGGACAAGACTGAAATACCACTATAGCAGAACCAATGTTTTTTAATTTTACATGTCATACCTTTAACATGTCATGTCTTTCCTGTGCTAAAATTGTTATAGAAGTTCTATTTTGCAGCTGTCAATACTGTACATAATACTGTTTTTATTAGGTAAAGGTACTGTCCTGCATTGTATGGTTTTCCTTAAATTGCCTGTTATCTAAATATGAAAATATAGCCTGATGTTAGTACAAACTAAAAACTTAAAACATAACATTGCATTAATAAAAAATTAAGTGAGGACATTTTAAACCACATTTGTATCTTGAACATGTTAAAAAACCCAAGACCTTAACAAATATAAATTAAAAATAGTCCTTTAAAACACTTTCCGTGCCTTAACGCTGTCAGTTACTGAAAATACAGTTAATAACTGGAATATCCTGAACAAGTCTGCTCTATTTATGCATTTGTCAACTACACTGCCATCTAGTGGCTGTACTGTCAAATTGTGGCCACAGGGGAAAATGTTGCTTTATGAAAAAATAATATGCTGGTTAAAACAAGACTTGCATGGGGAACACTAAACATGGGCATGATCAGACAGAGGCATGGCATCATCATTAATTCAAAGAAACAACTATAGAGAAAGAGCTATAAAGCACCTTTAAAATGGCCCTGTATTGTTTTACATCTACATTCATGCATTTGTCAGACACTTCTATCCAAAATGACTTACAGTTCATTCAAGGTATACATTATGTCAGTATGTCTGTTTCCTGGGTGTTGAACCCACAACCACTGCTCTCTAAATGCTCTACCAGTTGAGCTGAGTCATGACCGCGTGTATTAAAGGACTGAGGATAACCACCCATCCCAAAATTATCAAACGGGTCATCAGTTTCCATGTCATCATCCATAATAATCTGTTCAAAAGGATTCCTGCCTCCAAAAAATTCTGCATGAGGATCACCCTGGAATGTGTAGGTGAAGTTACCACCTCCTCCTCCTCCACCCTCAGGGACACCTCCCTTGAGCCCTGAACATGAAAAACAGAGTTATTATATTTTTATTTGACCATATTTTTTTACATTTGTCTGAGGTCATTATACAACACCATGTATTTTGCCTTCAGGGTTGAATTCAAGAAGTTGTACTGCCTAAATGACTTTTCCCTTTTAGGATTATTTCTTTTTTATATCACACCTTTTTTTATATTGCATTACTGAGCTGTTTTAGCTATATTTACAAAAAACCTAAAAGATATCTAAAAGTTCATTCCCAGTTTTGTATTTACTTTGTATTTACTTACACCTGCAGCTTCACACATTCTAATTTAAACTGTTAGTGCATCTGTTCTAGTTTCTCATATTTTAAATGGTAAAAATGTTCACGTCACCTTTTTGTGTTTGCACACAGCATGCTTTGCATGGTGTGGGCAAAGTAATAAAAGTACAGTTGAACAATAGCAAAAAGGTTCCATCCAAGTACTATCAGACTACATGCAAACATTTTCTTTTCAGTTATTTGAACGGGTTACTTTTGACTTGCACTATTTGTCCAATTTACTGAATCAAGTTAATTAAAAAAAATTAATTCATCAACTAAATGTGTTCAATCAACTAAATTGATCCATTTGAGTTGGGCCTACAAATGATTCTTGATATGTTAAAGTAGCTTTGCTGAAACTAGGCAGAGGATTTACAGTTCCCAGCATGCTTTGCACAAGACTGCATTTGGACAGACATTTTGAAATGAAGCGCAATTAATTAAGTGAAACAGAAACTCTGTGCGGTTCTGAACATACGTTCTGGTAACGTATCCCCAAATTTATCCATCATTCCTGCAGTTTCCAAGCACTGAACTGCCTGTTTATCTCTGTATGACCCACATCAAACAGATTCTCCTCAGCTCCTGATCTGCTCGGACAGGTTATCAAAAGCTTCATGCTAATTATTCTGTATCACCCCCGTGTGTTTACTGTCAAGAACAGGTCTGGCTATTTCTCACCTTAAAAGAAATTACATTTTGCATAAAGAAAATCATCTATTTGTACTATTAAAAAAATTCCATTGACATTTTCACACCAACAATCCCAATTCTTAGAAGTCTGGAACGCAAAATTAAATAACAGGCATATTTGTGAATTACATCTGTATTCGTCTTGGTAGTATTTACTGTACTAAATTTGTGTTGTTAAACGTTTTGGGAAAATATGTATTTAGGTCTTTATCCCACTTATGTTTTATCTATGTCTGTTTTTAATAACTGTATGCGTGGATTATTGGGCTGTCTGTGACTTCATGTTCTGCTTTTTGCTTATTGTAGAAATGAAAAAAAAAACTGAAGACCAGTGACTGGTGTTTTGTTGCCCTAACAGAATTTATATAAAACAAGAAAAAAAATGGTTTGTCCAAATTTTATAGAACGTTTATATTGCTCATTTGTGCTGCATAGTTCAGGTTCATGTAATAATTGTCATTAAATTCAGGTTTTAATTGCACTAGAATACACATGCAATATTTAAGTTGCTGAATAACGTTCACTCAAACATCCTCATTGAAGAAAATTAATCATTTTTTGGGCTTGTGAGACACTTTATTTCTGAAAGAGCAATTTATATACAGTACAGAGGGGAAGTGAGAAGAGACAGAGGAGGAAGCTTGGATCTTTATGCTGCCTGTGCCTCAATCCTTTTCTTCCTCAGGTTGAGTCTTCTCTCTCGCTCATACTCCTTCATCCGCATCACATAACTGCAGAGAAAAAAAGATCTCCATAAGATGACCATGTAAAAAAATCTACACATACTTATGAGAGCAAGGCCAAGGTAACTCGTACATACACAACATACTGCTTTCTGCCTAGACAGTAAAGGTCCGTTTACATCCAAGACAACTACAAAGTTAAAATTGTTGTAAATATAAGAGAACAGCAGAGTCCACACCACAACAAGATCGTCTGGATCACTTTCAGAGCATTTCTCCAGCTGATGAATGATAAAAACCACTGACAATCAATAGAAATCCATTTCAATTTAAAGGGCTCGCACATTTACAATGGCAAACAGCATTAGACTCCAATGGAAGCGTAAATAAAATGCGTCTTCAAAAGATGACAACTCTCAACAGAGTGACTCCTCTTGTCTTTTTCATGTACCCAGAGGTATCGGTTTTCCTTTGGTTTCATTGAAAAATGTAAAGCAACAGCCGGTCATCTACATCCATCTCTGTGACTGCAGCATGCAAGCTTAGAATAAACACCATTATCACTCATTGGTGTAGGCACTAATATAGTTGTGTGTTAGGGGTTATCCTTATAGCTATCATTCTTGTTGTATAGTACAGTAATAATTTATATTTTTAAGCATTTATAATTCTATTTATAAACATTTGTGAAAGTTACACTCATTTGCTTGATAGATGACAGTGACACTGATGACTTAACATTTTACGTGCTGCAGCCTAACAATGCAGTTACCGTCTACAATAAACAAAAGTGCAGGTGAAAAGACCATTTGTCTGTGACATCACAGTTCACATGATCCAGAAGAACTATTCTTACTCCTGATGTTGACAGTAGTCCCAGTCGTGTCTCTCATGCTTGCAGGTGAGGAAATTGGGGAAGTTGTCCCTCTTGCACTTCATGAGTTTGAGCAGGTGATGGGCACAGTAATCCCGCTGCTCCAGAGGCACCATGGCCTGATTCATCTGCTCCTGCGTGGCCACCATAACTAAAAACACAAAACAACTCAACTGAACATGGTTTTTATGATAACAGATCTTATATTTAGTGGTCAGACTGTTGACATGGCAGTTGTATAAAAGATCAATCTCACATCCATGGTAATTTAAGGGTTAAATTACTCAGCCCAAAATGAAAACTCTTGTCATTGTAAAACCCAATGACATTTTTCAAACTTACCAGGTCATAACATTACAACCAGACAACCATTACAACAGTTATGCCCCTTTGGCACCAAACTCTCAATATGACTAGATAGTCTAGATAAAACCTCAAAGGGCAAAAGTATTGAAACTAAACCTACATGAATAAGGGTCTATATCAAATCAAATCCTACTTGTGAAATAAGCACAAAAACCCATCTTTATATCTCTACAGCTATATCTCAAAATCAACTTTACATCTGTGTAAGTAACAGAAACACTGACACCTTCCCTTCACCAGGGTTCTCCGAGCCATGCTCCTGGAGGTCCACAGACTTGCTCCAGCCTACTCAACACACATGGGTGTTCCTAGCAGTCCCAAAGACCTTGATGAACTGCTTCTGGTGGGTTGGAGGTCTGTGGACCTCGTTGGAGACTTTTGGCTCACACAATATTTTTTTCAAGAAGTACATTGGCAGTTTAGTCTGAAGGTTTCTGGAAGGCCTGATGATGATGATGATGATGATGATGCGCTCATACACGTGTAGTTAAACGGGGTTATGTCACCTCTCTCTTTCCGCTCCGTGAAGCCCGGCTGCGGGTCATGCGCGGAGGCTTTCTGCGGGTCTGGCGTCGTGTCCGTTTCCGTGACATAACTGCGCACCAGGTGAGACCCCATTCTGTGCACAGGAAATGACGCTTAGCGACACAATATACCGTTCAATAGATGTAAACGACAAATGCGATTTTAATGCAGAAAGCAAGTAAAGTGTTTTCCTGCCATTCGGTCACCTCCAAACGTCTCACCCTGACGCTTCCGGTGTGCGCCGGAAGTAAACACGAACGGCGAGTAGCACTCCTGCGCGTCCTCGATACTGACGATAGTCAGTTCCGCCTCGAGCTCTGATCTGCTAATCTACATACCAATCGAACCGGAAAGATTCATATATGTATGTTTCGAGTCCCAGAAAGCGGTCCATTCATATCAATCGTATAATATTCAATGTTAACACAGTAGCCAGCTGTATGTGTTTTATGTTTGTTTATGTAATTATGAACCGAACATTATATACGCATTCCTTTCGATTTTAATTTAAAGTTCTTTATTGGCATGATTGTTTTACATACATACATACATACATACATACACACACATATACATACATACATACATATATATATATCCACAGATCTCCGCCTCTATGCTTCTCTGATGGCGAGCTTACAGGCTGTCTCACAGCTCTCAGTCAGGTCCGCTCCTGACACGTTTAGTGGGTTGATTCGTGTGTGAAGATGTTATTGAAGTTACATACTAAGCGACATAATATTCAGTCAACATAACTAAACGGGATTATTTTAAATATAAAACATGTTTTATCGTTTCTTAAATTAATGAAACTCCATTAATAACTACAAAATTATGTAAATGAATATCTTTTAACTACAAGTTATGTAAATGATCAGTCAGTCAATTGGTCGTGTTTTTGATCAAATAATCAAAGGAACCAACTCATAAGAGTAACTGTTAATGTATGACATTTATTACATTTAAATGTAATAAAGGAAAATGATAACATTCTGTTTTTGATGAGCTGGACTCCATTGCTAGAGCCCGAGGAACTTCAACATGAACTTTTACCAACAAGCAAATGGTGTTAAAGCTCTATCATGTTAAAAAACTCTATCATGTTAAAAAACTCTATCATGTTAAAACTCTATCATGTTAAAAAACTCTATCATGTTAAAAAACTCTATCATGTTAAAAAACTCTATCATGTTAAAAAACTCTATCATGTTAAAAAACTCTATCATGTTAAAACTCTATCATGTTAAAATATTTCATGTTAAAAACTCTATCATGTTAAAACTCTATCATGTTAAAAACTCTATCATGTTAAAAACTCTATCATTATTAAAACTCTATCATGTTAAAAAACTCTATCATGTTAAAAAACTCTATCATGTTAAAACTCTATCATGTTAAAAAACTCTATCATGTTAAAAAACTCTATCATGTTAAAAAACTCTATCATGTTACTAAACTCTATCATGTTAAAAAACTCTATCATGTTAAAACTCTATCATGTTACTAAACTCTATCATGTTAAAAAAACTCTATCATGTTAAAACTCTATCATGTTACTAAACTCTATCATGTTAAAAAAACTCTATCATGTTAAAACTCTATCATGTTAATAAACTCTATCATGTTAAAAAACTCTATCATGTTAAAAAACTCTATCATGTTAAAAAACTCTATCATGTTAAAAAAACTCTATCATGTTAAAAAAACTCTATCATGTTAAAAAACTCTATCATGTTAAAACTCTATCATGTTAAAAAACTCTATCATGTTACTAAACTCTATCATGTTAAAAAACTCTATCATGTTAAAACTCTATCATGTTAAAAAAAACTCTATCATGTTAAAAAAACTCTATCATGTTACTAAACTCTATCATGTTAAAAACTCTATCATGTTAAAAAAACTCTATCATGTTAAAACTCTATAACATGATAGCTCAATTCCCGGCCGGATGTTTTCATATGCTGTCAGAACGGGGTAATCCTGTAGCCTTTGTAGCTTAATGTGCAAAATTACCTAATGACTTTTATTAAATGTTTTGTGGCACTTGTTTTATTGCAAATTGTTGACATTTATCAAAAAACAACTATTGTAATATTTCATTAAAACTGAACAACCAAAATTTCACCTGAATGACACAATTGTTTTCCCATTAAGTACTAGTAAAAAATGTTTTTTAAATTGTAGTTTCCAGATTTAAAAGGTAAGAGAGGTAAGAGAAACATTAAGTGAAAGTGACATATTTGGCAGATATGGTAGACCATACCCAAAATGTGACCTCTGCATTTAACCATCACTGGTGAGGAGTGAACACACACACACACACTCACAACTGGGGGTGAGGTGTCTTCCTCGAGGACTCTTCAGTTGCTACCTGCCAGTGCTGGAATCAAAGCAGCAACCACAAGCCCTCACTTACAAGTAGGCCACAACCATAAAACAATCAACATTTCTGCAGTCAACACTATACTTGATAGTACTTGACTGTACTAGCTTTAGGTTTATTACGAAATTCTTTGACAAAGAAACTGCAGGCGTGATAAACAATACTTATCTCCGTTTGACTACATGAGAAAATAAATCAAGTATCTCTGCGTATTTTAGTCATGGAACATAATCATAATAAAAAGATTATAAAAAACAAACATATGAACAAATAAATAGATCTAGACATAAAGCAATTCAAGGTGTTACAACTGTCAGCCAAAATTTCTATAATCTAATATCTGACTGAATTATTGTACAGTGCAATTTAAACCCACCCAAAGATGCTTCACACTGAAAATAAACAGGCCTTTAGAGAATTATAACAAACGTCCTCTATAAACAGTAACAGTCCCATTTATGAATCTGGTGGAGCCATCTGTATGTCCATAATGTTTGGGTCCACAGGGTGCCATTTCATGATTAAAGACACAGAAGACACTGGAGCTAAAGGGAATCAGGCTTCAATGTGTTTGATGTTATAAAAATGTTTCTATATGCATCCACTTCTCAAAGGCAGTTCTTTTCATTTGTTAAAGAGACACTTCCAATATTACTTGATTGTTTTTCACAAACTTTTTGTAGTTCCTACAATATACAACAAAAGCGATACACACGTGTGAGACACGCCCACCTGAATGTGTCCAAAAGATCTGCATACAGTCTTTGTCAAGTCAAGACACAGGAACACTGGAAACATTAGATGTTTTAGAAGTTCTGCTTTAAAATGTTGGGATGGAAAAATCCAGCCCACATCTGAGGGAAGACATGGGCTACAGTGTCACTGCAACAAGACCAACAGGTTGTTCTGAAAATTCAGACTGAAGCTTGGGGTCAAACATCCAATCTGAATTGTCTTCTCATAATGTAACCAGACAGTTTCTTCATCATGGGAGGTAAAGAAAGAAAAGGTTACTTGAATTCCTCTATAACATCAAGAATTCAATTGGACTTAGTAGAAATATGGAAAGCAGTAAGGTCAAAAGAATTCTACCCTCTACTGGCCTCTAACCATCAGTCTTTGCAAAATAAAAATGTGTTCTTTCACACCATTTTCATTTGAGTCTTTCTTCATGTACATGTTGTTTATCTTGAAATTTGTGGGAGTACTGAAAATAAACAATTGGGCATATGTGCATGTAGCTGTTTGTGTGATGGGAGCAGGAATGTTTGATTGTTTTTACTCTTCACACGGAGAAAAATCTTTATTAGTAATTTTGAAAGTGGGAGATTTAAGAATGACATGCAATGAATGAAATCTGTTATGAGTATTGTTTGGCTTGTGTAGGTGTGTCATCTGTTGTGTAGATTATCTAACGTGTGTATCAGCAGAAAGCTTCGTCATCTTGGAAGTGGGTCTGCTGAAGAACTTTTACATGTCGCTCATAGATCTTCAGGGCGGGACCAAGTCTGATTGACAAGCCTGTTAGCACATCGTTCCTCTGCATCAGAAGGAGTGACTTCCCATCAATTTCCTGTCAGGAAAAATGAGTCTGTTGAGTCTGTCAAGACTAGAGAGGTACATGCCCTGTTCATTTACAATATACCACGATACATTCAACATTGTTTCATTCCAGAAGAGTGAAAAGATCAGTGACATATTATTGATGACCATACAGAACCAAGCGTTGTGCGGTTGTACCTGTGTCCTGAAGGCACAGGCCTGCTCAGGGAATCCAGCTGCAGTGAAGTAACTGGCTACATCTGCTACAGTCCAATCAGTCAGATTCATGCCACATGTCTCCAACTTCACAAAGCCACCTCTGATACAGCACAGAACACATTAATGAATAATAGAAAAGGTTCTGTTTTTCAGAAAGAAAACTCAATAGTAACTCAAGTATTTCTCTTACTCACATTTTCTCTTATTTTTTTTCTCTAACATTTAATTGCAAAATCCGTGTTGAACGAAAACAAAACAAATCAACATCATGACTCAACACAACCCTTTATCTTCACTTCACATTCCAAACATCATTTGCCTGTTTTTTCATTTCTTTTGCTACAATTCAATTCAATTCCTGCTGATTCTGCTGGAAGGTCAATTGGGTTTTACACACGTTTTGTTTTTTTTAGTCTTTCTCTCTTCTCTGTACTCACATTCCTTCATTCACCCCTCGTTCTTCAGCTGCTCCTGGAGAAGCAGATGGAGTCAGCAGACATGATGACACTCCCACTTCCAGCTTACAGCCTGAATCTGAAGAACACACGATGAAAACACAATCACACAACATACACAACAATATAAAAAAACACAGAGAATAACACAACACAAACTTATTAAAAACACACGACTATCTAAATCATACAGAACGACAAAACTCACAACTATATAAAAAACAAACATTAAAAACACAACCACACAATATATAAAAACAAACACAGAGAACAACATAATACACAACTAATTAAAAACAACAGACCCAAGTAGCACTGCACCATCACCACCTGCTGCTTCTCAGAAAATGATACATAGCTGTGTCACATGCATCTAATTCTGAAAATATCTCAAGACGAAGTCTAAGTAAAAATTGTACTTCCTGCTCCTTTTGGTTGCGCTATGACTGTGATTCACAACAACACATCATTGTGTGCCAAATTTCATGCTATGAAAAAGTAGGTTTAACTAACTGCAAAGTAGTTATGAATAACATATTTCTGCAAGTATATTCCAAAAACAACTATAAATATAAATCAACACATGAATGCTGTGTGTATAGTATAATAATGTATAGTATTACTGGAGTGCTTGTAAGGTGCTGTTCTTTGTTAAACTGCTTTGAAATAAAAATGCAAAGGTAGTTTTTAATGTCTTCTACAATGACTCTAAGTATTATTATTAAGTTAAACGTCTCCGGTTACTGTCGTAACCTCGGTTCCCTGAGAGCGGTTCAATCGACATTGCCTCAGTAGCTGACACTATGGGGAATTGTGTACAATCACGCCGTGAGCGCGAACAGATCAGTGCGAGTAGGCGGAGCTACAAAAGGATCAAACGAAATACAACACCCAATAAGAGGCCGCCAACATCCTAATGAGGAAGCAGGCCAACAGCAGCCCACTCACAGGATATGAAAAATTTGCATACCTAGAAAGCAGCTGCAAAATCCTCGACTTTGCGCCAACGGGGCCATAAGCAGGAATATAACATAATGAATAACATAGAGAACACGGTCATGCCGGGTCCTAATAATAGTATATAAGCAGCAAGAGCGGCAATAAACACGGTAATTATTCACATGTCCAAGCACAGCATAATAGCATGAGTGCGGAGACCAATTGTGCCCCAGAGGGTAAAGCAACGGGGCGGCAATGGGGAGACAGTGAACACAAGTCTAATGACTAAGTGAAACATATAACCCTAAACGTTCAAGCGTTAGAGTTAGCCGGGAGATTCTCACTCACAAAAAGCACTCGTGAGGCCAAAGATGATACATCTAAATGGTAGAATCTGGCGAAAGTATTCTGAGAAGACCAGCCAGCTGCCATAAAAAAATATCTTGAATAGAATCTCCTTTAGACCAAGCCCATGAAGACACCAGGGCCCTTGTAGAATGAGCTTTGACATTAAGGGGACATTCAACCCCTTGGCTTTCATATGCCAAAAGCGATAGCCTCTGCTATCCAGCACGACAGTCTCTGCTTAGAGATGGGCTGACCTCTAGAGCATCCACCGTAGCACACAAACAGCTGGTCAGACTGCCGAAATGAAGCGGCACGATTAATGTAAATGCGCACGGCTCTAACAGGGCACAATACCCGGTGGGAGCCTGCTTCTTCTGCCGGGAGCGGCTCTGTAGAAAAAGCCGGAATACTAATGACCTGAGCCCGAAACGGCGTAGACAGAGATTTAGGTACATAACCTGCTTTTGGTCTCAGTGTAACGCTACAGTCATTAGGTCCAAACTGCACACAGTCAGCGCTGACTGAAAGCGCTTGCAAATCGCCCATACGCTTTGCCGTAGCCAGGGCGAGAAGCAGAGCTGTTTTTAAAGACAGCTCTCTTAAAGGTGCCGAATCTAGCGGCTCAAATGGTGGAGTCGTAATTGCTCTTAATACCAAGGTCAAGTCCCATGGTGGTACGGAGGGAGGGCGCGGCGGATGCAGCCGCCTCACGCCTTTCAAAAACCTGACCACCAGATTGTGTCTGCCTACTGATTGCCCGTTAATAGGGGAATGAAAAGAGGCTATAGCGGCCACACAGTGGAAGGCGAGCTACCCGTTTTCATTCCATGCTGCAGAAATGATAATATATCAGACACGGGACAGCGCTCCGGGTCCGTGTTACATTCCTCACAACATCTGACGAAAACTGCCCATTTCAGAGCGTACAGACGCATGGTAGAAGGAGCACGAGCCTCTGTGAGTGTGTCGAGCACATTGCGCGACAGAACATCCCACTTCAATGACCCCCCTGAACCCGCCACACGTGCAGGTCCCAAAGCTTCGAGCTGGGATGCTATATCGAGCCGTTGGCTTGAGAAAGCAGGTCTTTTCTCAGCGGAATCGGCCACGGGGGGGTCACCAGCATCTCCATCAGATTGGGAAACCAAGGCTGGTTCGGCCAGTTCGGGGTGACCAGAGACACCAAAGCTCTCTCCTCTCTGATTTTGCATTAAACCGTAGGCAAAATCTTCACTGGAGGAAACGCATACAAGCTGGCTTTTGGCCAGGGCAAAGTGAGAGCATCTCCCCCCAATGGGGAGTGTGTTAGAGACAAATACAGCGGCCAATGCGTGTTGTCTGCTGTTGCAAACAGGTCCACCCGAAAAATTTGGGTGGCAGTGTAAAACCACCAGAAAACCCATGCTGCGGCCGATGGCTTGGGCCGTCTTCTTCGTAGCCATGAGCGCAAAGTCGGTAGCTGCCCTCACGTCATGGAGAGCCTCAGGGCCTGGGTCTCCATCATCCAGCGTCTTCAAAAGTTGTGCCTGGAACACCTGAAGGACGGCCATAGTGTGCAAGGCTGAAGCCGCCTCACCTGCAGAACAATACACCTTATCAGCGAGGTGAGCCGTGGTTCTACAAGGTTTAGACGGCAATGATAGACCCGCCCCAAAGACGAAGCAGAGGGACAGAGATGTGCTGCGACGGCCTCCTCGACAGGGGGAAAACGCGAGTAACCACGGGCCTCGGACCCATCGACCTGGGAAAAAATAGGTTAGCCGGAGGCGTGGACGCGCGCCGATTGGGGTGCAGACCATGCCTTGATGAGCTCGCTGTGGACATCAGGCAGGAAAGGAGCCGAACTCCGCGGAGCGGCTGAACGGCGGCCTGCTTGGAGATACCACGAGTCCAATCTACTTCTGGACGGATCCTTTGGAGGACTCCATTCCACACTCAGATCTTCCACGGCTTTGGAGAGGATTTTGACGAGTTCTTCTTGGAGCGCTGCCGACGGGACGGTACGCTCTCTCTCCGGCTGAATCTCCGCCCAGTCTTTCTCAGAGGCAGCCAGAGACATAGAATCCTCGTCGTCCTCCACTCCGAAGGAAATGGCCCCCACCGCCGATTCAGGGGGGCAGAGGCCCTCTTCCACAAAGAGGACTGGAGAGCGGAGAGACGGCAGAAAACACTGGTTCAAAACTGGGTTGTCACCATCCCCACGCGGGGGAAGCTGACCCACCAGTGGCGCGCTGGCGGCAGTGGGTCGCTGCCCCAACCCACCACGAGCCACGTTTCTCCGGGCGCGCAATACATGCACTGGAAGGTCCTCGCAGTGCAGGCAATTGGACCCGGATAGCAGTGCTCATGTGAGTCCGGCGGGTCGACTGGTCCCGTGCAGAGAGAACAAGATGATGCCATTGCTGGAAAGCGGCGAGGAATCTTTGGTCCAAGATCGTCGGCCAGCGTTTCGTAACACAGCAGGCGAATCGTAAACAATAAGTGAAGGGGAAAGATTGTGAGGTAATGTCGTTATGCAGTGCATTATATACTGTGTGGGCCACTGTCAGTATTTGCATGCGACCTACATATGCAGATGACATTGGCCAGTTTTTTACTGGCGTTATTCAATAAGATTTCAGGAAATTCTGAGAAAGGGATTCCCATAGCGTCAGCTACTGACGCAATGTCGAGTGAACTGCTCTCGAAAGGGAACTGAACCAAACTGAACCGTCGCTCAAAAACTGTCACATGAACTGAACCGTGGCATTGGTATATCATTACACCCCTATTGTTAAGCGACCCAAAATGCCCTGAACTGTTGAAAAACTATAAAAATAATAATCCAATGAAAAACAACAGGGCCCTTTACATTTTCAGTGTTTGGGCACTAATAATAATCCCAAGGAATAACACAATAACTTATATAATATAATAACAACATAATAACACAACACATTAAAGTTAATAAAAACACGATCACCCAATATACAACTAATTTAAAACCCCCTGAACTATTCAAAACACTCAAAATAACAACACACAACTGTATAAAAACAACCATACACAACCACAGAAGAAATACACAGTATAAACAACACAAACAACAAAATAATACACAACTTTATAGATACACAAATAACTTACAGTTTATGATTGGTACTGATGATGGAGCCTTTACAGTCTCTGACATCACAATTACCTCATCCTGAGAAAGAGAAAAATGGAGAGAGATGAACTCCTGTTCAGGCAGTAAGACTAAAACAACCGTTCAGGAAATTACAGGCAACAGATTAAGAACATTAAAAGGTGCAGTGTGCAGTTTCTCATGCACCAAACTATTGCAAAAAAATTATGTTTGTTCCCAGATGTGTTTTTCAAACACAATATCACCCTATTGGACTCATTGGTTGTCACCATTGTTTCTGATTAGGAAGTAAACCTACGAATGGCTTACCATTTTTAGTACTGCATGATAAACTGAGACTGGATGAAGTACATTAACTGAAAGAATACACACTTCACCTTTGAGGTGCTGGGTAAAATCTGTACTGCCTGAGGTTACCTCTGTGTTAGGCAGAAGCTGATCAGCTGTAACTGTGCTCTTCTCAGCCTCCTCGGGCTCAGCAGACATTTGTTGCTCTGAAACACAGGGAGGTTTAATGATATCAGTTCTGGTTATGACAAGAGATTTAAAACTTTTCCATCATATTACTGTAATATATAACATAATTCTGTAATATATAATAACATCTGTCACCCAAACTGCATATTCCTGTTTTCACACACAGACTCCTTTAGGATTGTGCTAAAGACCTCCCACATCACACACATACTGTTTGTTCTGAACTCCAAGGCCTGGCAAAATACAGTTAAAGGGACTGATTTTTGTTACACGTGTTTAAAAGCAGTTTTTTAACTGGCATTTTAGGGTGCAGAACCAATTTTTGAATAAAAGGCTAGCATACGGTATATGTGCTTGATGCTGCAGTGTGGAGAGATCACTCACATCTATCTCACTGCATTCAAAACACCTTCCTGACGTGTTTCAGCTTGACTGATCAGATAGGCTTTTCATCATTTGGGACATAATGTAAATGTGTTTACAAATGTGTTTGACCTCACTCAATTACACTATGTAATGACTGGTTAAGTGAATGGTTTTTAGACACAGTACATGCTTAAATGTGTAAACACAGTATTTGGCCAGTCAGACAGATTTAGAAAGACAAAGACTCAACAGATTAAACTAAAATAAATTGGTTTCTGAGTGAACACAACCCCAGACCCATACATATGGTTTTCATGAAACTTTTAGACAAACCACCCATAAAAATGCATTGTAATGATACTTTTGTCCTCCATCACTTTAGGGGTTTTAAAGTGTGTGTGACAATATAGAGCTCTGCTCCTGAATACAGAAGAAGAGCTTCCCTATGGATCAAGTTTTGTGGACTGGAAAGGCCAGGCCATGGGCAAAACACATTCTCTGTACCATGTTAAAAAGCCTCTGGCATCGGATATTTGTTATTGTGCACTGCAGTAAGCACCATTTGTGACCTTAATATTTACCACAAATGTGCTACAGCATGTTTTCTTTTCATACTTGTTTCCTGGATAAATGTTATTGCACAAACACTCCATCCAAACACTTCCAAAGCACATTCTGTAAGTAACTAAGCAGTTTAATTTGCTCCAGTAATAGAATCTTTAGATTCCACTGTATTGAAATGGAGCTGCAGCTGTTGTAAAACACTGAGACACTGTGAGTACCTTCACATCCACCTGTGTCTGCTTCCTGCTGTATGGAGCACTGGTTTGGTGACTCTAGCCATGAAAATGGCTGAGATTTCCCCTCAGATGCCAGTGTTAAGACTGTGCCATTTTTGGCTTCGACCTTCATGCCAGGTGAGATTGGGTTAGCACAGGCTTTGACACCTATGGGACCTCCATCATTCACAGTGCTAGGAATGCCGTCAGCTCTGCTTCCTAAAGTTTCCTCTTTTCCATCCTCTTCACCCTCTGTCTCCATTCGTTCTTCCTCCTTCACCAGTTCCTGTAAAGCAGGAACAGAGACACACTTGGCAATCCATTTCAGAATGCTCTTATGAGACTTTTAACCTACGCCAGTCATTACCAGGCATGACTGAGGTGTTTTATTTTTGAAGTGATTTTAGTATCTTAACGATGACAGAGGCGCGCGTTGAGTGTCTATTAGAGATGAAGCTCGCACGCACGCAGCGCGTCGTTTGCGCTCACACGGACCGCGCGGTGTGGGTTAGGGTTATAGAGCGGAAATCAGACGGCGCGGGGCTGCGCTTCTTCTTTCGCTTCTTCTCCAGACATGTTTATTCTTTACACGATGCGCAGGACGTGTGGGAAATATTACTTTACCTTCTTCACGAGATGTCTGTCCTGCAGTGCGCTGTTCAGGAGCCGCGCGGACGGCTTGGCCGCCCCCATCCCCCTCGCGAGGAGCGTGATGTGGCCCAGGCGGGTTCTGCGGAGGCGACCCCTCTCGATCTCGCGCTCCAGCACCACTTTAACGCGGTTGCGGGTCAGCTTTTCCCCGGGCACCCCGCTCTGCGTGCTGAGGTAGTCGAGTATCTCTTTCAGTCCCAGCGGTGCGTGGCCCCGTGTTGCGGCGGACAGACTTCGGACCGCGGCAACCAGTCTGTCGCCTAGATCAGCGCTCCTCTCGTCCGGAGACTCACAGCTGCGCGTCCCACATGCCTTCGCCCCCACCTTGAGTTTGGTTTTCGGGGACGCGGGGGGCTTGTTTATCGGAGGCGGACTGCTGACGGCAGAACTGGCGCCCGAGCAAGTTTTCTGTTCCTTCTCATCACTGCTCTCCTCGTGGCCGAGCGACTTTTCTCCCTCGGCCCGTCTGCTCGCACCTGAAGCGTCGCTCGCAACACTCGCTCCGGGATCGCGCTGGAGAGAGGAGCCGCTCCCCGTCCGGGTGATCAGTCTGTTGTCTTTCGATGCACTTGCTTTGACGCTCCCGACGGAGCAGCTCGTTGCGCCACAACTAACAAAACTGTTTCCGCTGGGTAGTGGCAACATCTTTTCTCCTTTCTCAAGAGAGGGCTTTCGGGGCGCAGGGTCAGGGCTCGGGCTCGGGCTCAGCCGTCTGTCGGGCTCCTTCTCCTCGCACTCCTCTTGGTCCGTCAGGCTGTGCGCGCTGTCGCCGTTACTGAATCTGGCGTGTTCGGGCTGTCCTCGCACTGCCTCGCCGCTGTCGGTGGTTTGCTCTATCCTCTTTCGGCATTTTCTTTGCACTTTAGCGGCGTTTCGGTAAGAAATCGAGCCTTTGTAGCTAACTTTAAGCACAGTTTGCTCCTGGATCAGCTTTTCTAGTTCAGCCCTGGTTTTGTCCGGGTCTGACCCGTGTCTCCTTCGAACCATTCGGCAGATTCTCTCCAGGTCCGGTCGGGCTTTTCTCGAGCGCAGGGAGTCTATGGTTTCCAGGATCCATTCTCGGTATTTGGGCTCCGACATGTTGCGGTACTGGTTCAGCTGGCTTTGGCCGAGCGCCTCTCTCGTCTCCGGAGTGACGCTGAACGGCTCCGGTCCGCTCCGAGCCCGGCTGGGACTGAAGCGGAAGCCTCGCTCTACGCCTGCGTTTCTCACCGTGCGCTCTTAAGGTGGACTGTTTGCTAATCCTCCTCCACGGCTCTGCGCTGATGCGCGGGTTATTTAAGGTAGTATTGTGGAGTTACGCGTTTTGCGCACCTTTTCGACGGGCTTTTGTTTTCGCTCACGCCGCAATCCATCACGGTTTATTTTTGTACTCTGCGTTCTGTGTATTATGTACTTCAATAACACTTAAAACGCGTCTGTATTTAATTGTTGAACGACGTATGACTTACTGGTAGATTTTAAATTTAAAGTCCAGTCTTATTTTAATACAACGATTGGGATAATACAATGTAAACCAAATCATGTAGTTGTGCCCTAAATATTATAAACATTACATACAAAAATAAATAAAACTAAACACTCCTGCAGCAGCATTCCAAACATTACTGAAGCTGAAGGGTGGACCAAGTGTTTCCACGATTACACAAAGGCACATAAAACCTGTTTGTATTTGTAGTAATACTTTATTGGAATGATTCTTGTGGTGCAAAATATCACAATTAAGTTGAACCATGTCCTCAGGAGTAAGCACTGGTATCCACTGAGTTCTCCAGCTCAGGAGATTTCTGTAGCCTAGAGAGTTAAAGACTTGCGTGTAAGAAATTCTCACCCAAAAAGGAGCAAGTTGCACTGTGCCCATTCAGAGAGAAGACTTTACCTATTTAAAAATGCAGAAATGGAAGAATAAAGGGGAAGAATGGCAAAAATGGTGTCACGTCGACCTTCATGTGTGTCAGGTATTAAAAATGTAACCCAATGACAACTATAACAAATATTGTAATAACAATACTACACAAAACTAAACAAAAAACACTAATCCCCCATCTGCACAAAGGCTTGATGCTGTACAGGCTGTAATTCAGCCTTCAGGGCTCATGCTATCGGTCAGCTAATCCATGAAACAACTGACTCAAAATATTGACACTTTGTAGGATTTCATGGCACATTTCATAGGTGAAAATTCAAAGTTCATCAGTGAATAATTTACACAGAGTGGTGGATCTACAGCTGAAAGGAAACAAAATATAAAGAGGTGCTCGATTATGAAATCATGGCTTCAGTACTTTCACACGGTCATCCCTTCAGTGCATTTTAAAAACAATGAAACACATGACAGCATACAGGACCAAAAATATTTCGGTTATTACACAGGAATACATCATTTTTTGTCTTTTTAATATTTTTCAGTATGGTTGTTATGGTGACCTAGCGGAGATCTTGAACCTTAGTAGTGACTGCTTAAAAGTAGTGATATCTCTGTACAAATGATACGTAACCTGTCTCTCCTTGTGCAGTGACAACAATTCCAGTCCACTGGCCAACAATTACACCCTATCAAATCCATCATAAATAATATCACATAAACAGACACTAAAAAAGAGAAAATTACAAACATGATTAAAATAGAGCAGATGATAAAGGCCTCACTGTTTCTCCCCGGAGGTCTTCTCCATACTTCCGCTGGTTTTCACTGCTGTTTAACAGGAGGGGTCCTGTAAAGATTCATGCACTTTCTCTCTCTCTCTCTCTCTCTCTCTCTCCACCTATCTCGCTCTCACTGTTTCTATCACCTCTTCCTCTAGAACTCGGCAAATTCTTTTGCACACTTCTCCGTGAACGACACACGGATCTCTTCTTCCTCATAGTCATCAAAGTTGCTGGTGTCCCCAGGACCTCTGCATTTAGGCACAAATGGGGCCTCCACCTAAAGAAAAACACACACATAAATATCTGCCTGACCTGCAGAATAATAGAATTATGTTAATAATGTTAATAATATGCGTTTGAAATATTGAGCATTTAATATTGGTGTCCTGACAGTGAAATTTGATTGATCCAAAATCCTGCTTTACATCACTGTTTGCGTGGCACCTCGCAGCACTTGGAGTGAGGATCGTCAGAGGGCTTGTTGCATGTGTTAACAGTGTGTTCTCACCCGCCGCTGGTAAATGGCTATCCAGTCAGTAGTGGAGAACCATTTGTGCCCTTTGATGTCGTTAACTCCATTTTTAAGGTTGCCATAGCGTTTGGTCAGGTCCACCTGCAGAAGATTTCTCAACAGGTCCTTCAAGTCAGAACTAAAGTGAGACGGGAATCGTACCTGTGGAAAGACCACAGTCAGATGTAAGAGGAGTGAAAATGGATTACTTACAAAAAAACAAATCACAAACAACAGAGAAACGCATTTCAGAAAGCAATAGAAGGTTTTTGTAGCCATGTTCTACCAACTGAGATAGACAGATAATAGAAAGATCATCTTGGTGTAGTTAAAGGTGGTGGAGCACAGGAGATCATGATGAGCACACCTTTCCTGAGACTATCTTTTCATAGATTTGAATGGGCTGATCGGCAAAAAACGGAGGGTAACCAGCAGCCATCTCATACATCAACACACCCAGAGCCCACCAATCCACAGCCTTATTATAACCCTGTGAGAAAGAACATGCAAGAAGATTCAACTCTCGTATGGAACACAATCATTAATTTCAGCTGAGGATTGTAACACTGTGCCCGGTGTAGACACTGTGTTAGTTCAGGGTCCAGTCTCAGAAAAACTGAGCCATGCCTCACCTTGCTCAAGATAATCTCTGGAGCAAGATACTCAGGCGTGCCACACAATGTCCACGTGCGACCCTTGACTCGCTTAGCAAAACCAAAATCCGTCACCTGAAACAAAGTTGGTGCAGATGACCCTGTTATACATCCATACTTTGCATATGCTTGTGTTCAATAAACATCTCCTGATGTTAGGGTTACACACATATGTTAACACTGTCACATTATCAATCGTTGTGACACTGAACACAGGAGTGACAAGAGGAGTTAATGTCAATATAAACACCTGAAGTTTAGACTGGAAGCCTAAAGTTGTAATAATTTAAGAAAATAATAATATATAATAATTATAATAATTTAAGAAAAGACGACATGATAAATTAAATTACGTTAGTAAATGACATGTTACTTGCATTCAAAAATAAAAGCAACTTCTTTATAGTTTAAAATATATATTGGTGTGCATCTGTGTGTTACCTGGATATAGCCCTGCTGATCTATGAGGAGGTTCTCTGGTTTAAGATCTCTGTAGATCAGGTCCAGTGCATGCAGATATTCAAATGTCAAAACTATTTGTGAAGCATAAAACCGTGCGTGAGGTTCACTACACAAGAGAAGATACAGAGAGAAAACACACACCTACATGATGATGCTGAATAAGGTCTTTCACAAACCTCAGTCAACAGCGCATTAATAAAACACCCAAATACATCACAGCCACAAAAATACTTGAATGTAATAGACAATTTGATATTTTGTTGTAACGTCTTTTTAATAAAGACACACACTTTTCAAACAAAACATTTTAGAAGTTTGTAAGGTCTGAAATGACAAAATAATAAATACACTGTTTAAAACAACGTCAAGACACTATTGTGGCACTTTGTGGTGATCAAACCGCTGATTGGTGAAAGGTTGAACTACACCTGTGGTTAGTCTGCCAGGACACCTGTGTGAACTCATGAGAAACTTTGTCTTCACATGTCCATTAAAATCACCTTGACAGCAGTTGTTTAAAAGACATTACAGAGAGTTTATCTGAGAAAGGCTCCTGCATCATCTGTTTGCAAATGACACTTGCTTTGATAGTTTGTTGTCTAACGCAGAGATATTCAGACATTCATTTACAAATGTGGCCACTATAAGTGCTTCATTTTCATCTAGTACACCAATAATATTAAAGAAAACGTGTTAATTAATAGATTTCATATTACACACATTAACACAGTCATTTTTTCAAAACTAGCTTGTTTAACTAGTTATTTTATCCAGTATATTACGACAGAAGAAACTGTATTAAAGTACAAATATTGATTGCTACACATACAGTATGTGACCTGATCCAGTCATAAACATTCACACCATAGCGTTAAATGGTGATAAATACAGTTCCATTTATCTCATATTCCAAAACTGAAAATCGTCTGAAAATGGCTGAAAATTGGCCGAAAATCTCTTTTTTCAAATTCAGATCCAAAAAGAGTAATTTTTGCAGCCAACAGCCTTAATCCCCCATATAATCCAGATGATTATTCCAAATTGACACTACAACTATAGCACTGCAAACTCGCCAAGCTTGATTAATTTTTAATATTTATGTACACACTCTAAATAGTGTCTTGTATTTAGTTATTGTGCTATACATATGTGTACTGCACCTTATTTCATATCAAGTGTTTTGGACTAAAATAGCCACTTGGAGACTTTAAGTGCCTCTAGCTTGCCATGCTAGAATGTAAATGTATTAACCTGAACCTGCCGATTCTACGCAGGTGTGAAAACATCTCGCCTCCCTGAACATACTGCATCACCATGTAGAGATTTGTGTTATCCTGAAAACAAACACACATAAACACGGCCATTATACACTGTGACCTTACGCACCACACGGTCAATATTGATCTCAACTACATTTACCTTGAAGGAATACTCCAAGCGCACTAAGAAAGGGAAGCTGACAGCCTGCAGTATCCTCTTCTCATTCAGTGTGTGTTCGATTTGCTTCAGCTTCACCACCTTATGGAATCATATTGAAAATAAAGTTTAGCTAGATACACTGTCTGTCTGGCTGTGATGTTATCATTTACACATTAGCCCCGCCCACCTTCTGTTTGTTAAGAATCTTCATGGCGTAGTGCTGCCCGGTCTCTCTGTGTCTGACCAACATCACGCGGCCGAACGAGCCAGTGCCCAGAGTTTTCAACCGGTCAAAGTCCTCCAGACACGCTGTATTCTGAGGGGCAGACAACAATTTTACCATATTGGCTCGCAGATGCCTCAAATACCTGATTCGGTTAAAGCGATAGTTCACCCTAAAATGAAAACTGTCATTAATTATTTACCCTCATGTCGTTTCACACCCGTAACACCTTTGTTCATCTTTGAACACAAACTCAAATATTTTTGATGAAATCTGTGAGCCTTTTGATCCCCCCACAGGCAGTAACTCAAATACCACATTCAAGGTCCAGAGATGATAAAGACATTGTTAAAATTGTCCATGTGACTACAGAAGTTCAACCTTAATTTTATGAAATAAATTATGAAATTAAAATACTTAATATCTCAAAAATATCTTGTGTTAATTTGTGATTGGTGTTATGGGTGTGGAACAACATGAGGGTGAATTAATGACAGAATTTTCATTTTAGGGTGAACTATTACTTTAAGTTCAGCATCATGAGACAAATAAACATTGGGAGTTCAATCAAATCACTGTATTATTTCAATTTACTTGTTTTAAAAGTAGCCATGCAAAATTAATACTTAAGGTAATAAGATTTATCCACCTTCTATCTGGTTTAATTTGCAATGATTACCAGCTGGCTAGCTGTACATATCCCTCACAGATCATGTAACAATTACACTGTAAATGACTGTAAATTGGGAGGTGGTACAGAGCCATGTAGTATATACAGAACAGGCCCTAACTTACATGCTGTTTGTCATGTTGGTATATACAATGAAGCTACCCTTGGGTTTATCTGGAATGATCACAAAGCCATTTCTTCCTCTAGTCCTCTCACCTGTGCAGGACTCTCCCACTTCCTGAGGAAATCTTCTTTGGCGAAGGCCAGGAATTCTTTGACTGTGGGGAGAGACATATGCACACATCACAATTAGAGTTAATGCATCAATGTTTATTGGGCTATAAATGTTATGAGCAGACCTCCATGAAATGCAGGACTTTTATTAAAGTTAGCCAAAATAACATTATTGACCATGCAGAGCATGAATATAAAACAACTAACTGACTACAGGACTTTCTGGATGACGGGTGTCTGAATTCTGCAGATTTTCAGACGGTTCCATTCAGACCCTGCAGCCATATGTAGCTGTGCTTATTTTGGGGAAGCATGTTCATGTGTGTTAAACTTATGTGCTTGTTCTTTGATACTGTCATTGATTGTTGAAAATAATCAAGTTATACAAAATATTAAATTAACAAATATGCAATATGGGCCCGCTTATAAGAGATGGACCAACAAACATATATCTAGCAGGAACGAAACAAAATGTGATGATGTGAAGAGTAATCCAACAGACAAACAACACCAAAAGATGAACTCAGTGTCAATCACTACACATTAAACATGAGTTCCCAACAGTGAGTTGTGAACGCCTCATAGTGCTGAAGGCTTTATACACTACACTAAGCCCTAATGTCTTTACAATAAGTAGTCAAATTAAACCCTGGTATATGGTGCCCCTGGGCCACCATATACCAGGGTTTAATTTAACCTTGAGTTAAGCAGCGTTTCACACTTGAATATACTAAAATTGCCCTGTGTTTAGTTTTCAACATCTGGAAACTGATACTCAAGATGCATCAAAACAGGCTGCATTCTGAAGCTGTCCAAGCAATGTAATTAATCTTGTAAATGTGCAAATTACAACATTAACCCAAGGAGTACAAATGTACAGTGTTAAATCATGAAACCTGACCACCAGGGATTAGTGGTGGACTGTTAAATGGCTGATGCTAATATCTAGAAAGATGGTGGCCGATGCCAATGTAAAATAATGCCAATATATTATAATTCCGCCAATGTTAACTGGCTGCTATCTCACCTCCATCTCTGACATGTGTGTTCTGTATGCAGCACAAAAGCTTGAGATTTCTCCAGGATTCAACACCCCTCCCCTCAGGCAAACATCTCAAATCTAATCCACACACTATCTCAATACAACTTACTGTAAGACAGTACTCACAAATTCTCAGTTGTTTCCAATGTATACATCTGCACCCTAACCTAACGCTAACACTAGTTGTAAACTACAGTATATGGCCCTTGTGTTGATTTGTAAATGTATGCGACAGCTTTTTGTTACTTGTCTTATTGTTTATTGTAGTCCTGTAAATGTTTGTAGATACCAGTGTCAGTTGTACCCACAAAAAAAAACTTTTTTTCAGATTTTTTTCACCAGATTGTGAAACTGACAAAAGAAGGAACTAACACTTCTTTTAATTTTCTAAGAGGACATGGATATCATTCAATACCAATACTTTCAGCATGGCTAAATATCAGATTATTATTCTGATCTATAAGTACCCAGGATCAGGTTGATAAGAATGATAAGCCCCTAACCCCGTCCTAAACAACTAAACCTACAATCTGATTGGGTAATAGAAATGTTGTTCCAAGACAACACCCTCCTTATCCATTTATACAGATTTTACAATTAGAAGAAATTAGAAGAAAAAAAACTGGAAAGCCTCACACCATTCTATTACTTTATTGTCATCGATGTCTGGCCAAACAGAAGTCAGTAAGGAGCAGCACACACGTTTTTGTGCTTTTTTAAAATGGTCAAGGGAATGGTTCAGTGCAGACTCTGACATTCTTTAAAAAGAAGAGAACAGAAGGTTTAATATTTACTTGATTAGCTGTGGGTGGAACCTTAAAATGGTCATTTATTAAAGCAATACGGTCTGTGACGCTGTGGTTAACAGTGAATTTAGAGCAGATGATGGTAACCACTGGCATGGTATGAAGAAAAAATGTCTGGAAGTCGATGGCTAACAGCAACTGTTTGGTTACCTACATTCTTCAGAATATCTTCTTTGTGTTCAACAGAAGAAACTCATACAGGTTTGAGAGAACACAAGGCTGAGTAAATGATGACGGGATGTTAATTTCTGGGTGAACTCTCTTATTAAAATTCAAGATTGTTTTAACAAAGACATATGTTTTGTTTTGATGGCTCCAAGTTCATTTTATAAAATGTTACATTTTGTTAAAAATGTGGGTAAACTTAAAGTTTGGCTAGTTTTTAAACACAGGACTTTTAACCCCCCCTTCCTGTTTAGGTGGGCAGTTCTTGGCCATTATAAAGTGCAAAGTAGGCCAGACTTTATGCCACAGCAAAAGATCTAACTATGTGAGACTAAACAGCCTTTGGATAATTTAATTAGCAAATATTAGCCTATTAACTGGTCAACCCAAAGCCAATATATGAATACCCAGGGTTGCCCCAGGGTTAAAATGCAGCCGCTTAAACAATTTTCACAAAGTGTGAAAAAACCAACTAAGAGACAGACGATCATGCCACAATGGTTTTGGTCGTTTTCTTGATACCTCTTGGATCTTCGACACACAATCACTAAATCCAACACACACCATCCTCAACCCAAGAAACGTGAAGTACACGCAGTTCATGTCAGCCGCGCTGGAGAAGCAGAACCAGCGCTGTCCTGCTTCAAGCATCAGCACATTGTTCGAGCCTCCAATCGCCATGACAGCCTCAGCATCTTCTCGACACCCGACGAGCATCAGTGCCGATCGCAGCGATGCCGTCCACCATCGAGATGAATACACACAATCACGGACAAGCAAACAAAACACTCACCGCTTTCCATCTCGTTGCCCCGTTTGGCGGCCGGCGTGTTGCCCATGACTCTGGGCCTGTGAGGCGCTGGAGAGCCGCAGGGACGGAAGGATGCTGCCGGGTCTGTCGCGCCTGTCACGGGCCGTTCGTCTTTAAACGCAAAAGCAGAAGACGTCGAGCTCTATTTCTCCGGGATAACCAGCGATCCCTTATAAATACAACAGCATTCGTGGTTGAATTGCGAACGGGCCGCCAGCATCAAACCGGACTCGGGCGTCCTTTCCTGGCTATCCGCCGCCCGCGGTCCTCTCTCTGCTCCCGTTGGGGATCTTCTGTGCGCGGCGCTCGCAGGAACGGTGCCGTTCCGAGGAGAAAACGAGGCGGAACAAACACGGAACGGCTGCGGGTTCCACGAGAGCTCGCGCGTGCAGCTGCGCTTCCCGTGGCATCGACAGAGACTCCGCCTCCGAGGTCAGCCCGCCCCCCGCCTCAGCTCACCGGTCGGAGGGGAAGGACAGACAGATGTGCGCCATGATCGACGGTAATGAAGATTTGAAGCGTCTTTGTCGAGGATGAAATAACACAAGTTTTCCCGCCTGTTCCAAACCTGCAGAATGATGTTATCGAGCAGATTGAAGGTCTCCTCAAAATGCAGTGCGCAGTGAGTGTCCTTGAAAACTGCATAATAACCCTGACAATCATTTTTGTACATAAAACCAAAATGATCAAGATCCAGGATTCGTCATGTTTTTCCGGCCTATTAATTGAAATGGTAGGTAATTCGTTGATGATTGTTGTTTTTGTTAATCATAATAAAATATCATTATGATTATTAATGTGTCCCATCAGCTGTTTGAAATAAGCGTCACCCACGTTATCCATAGTTTGATGTTCATCACCTGGTTCTGTGAGCACTGTGTGGTCACACCAACCCACCGTGCGCATGTCCACACAGCCAGATCAGAGGAACAGAGGGATGAAAGGATGAGTGTTTATCTGATGTGATGTGTGGATCAAAGGTGGAGTGACCCAACTGCCATCTCTAATAGCTGTTGCTTAGCAACAACATAAAAGACACACACACGGTGATTAAAAGAGCTGGAAGATGAAAATAAATCCAAGAACAAAAGTTGATATTTATTAAATTTAGGACTTTAAACATCACGTCAGAAGATGAACATATGTGTTAAAATTAAACAACCCCTTAAACAAAAAATACAAAACAGTTCTCTAAGTAAAATCACAATACTGATGCTGTGTCCTAGGACAGAAACAGAGCTGGAATTGTGACGAGTTCCAGATATCATCTCAAACATACCCCAGAAAGTTTCTTCATGGTTTCTACATTACTGGGTGAATTTCATGAAAAGACTATCAAAAAAATTAATAGTAATAACATTTGGCCTTGTCAAAATAAAGTCACAACAATAATCCTAAAAGTCACCATAGAAGACCTAAAACTGGCCATAAATTTATTTATTTACTTATTTCTTTCTTTTGATTTTGGGCTGAATAATGAACATGTTCTTGATAAGATTCACTCCGTAATCTCTGTCACAGGACCAAAGAGCAGGACAGGAGCTCCTGTTGCTGGAAGACCCACAAATACTGTCAGATGGTTCAGATGTGATATCAGGGCAATAAGTACCAGAGGTTTGAGGCAACTCTGTTTGTGAACATGTGTTTGTCCATTTGCAAAATTACCAACAGCTTTGTTGGCAAATCTTTGAAGGGCAACTATAAGCACGTGCAAATACAGAATGTAATATGCATGTCTAACCAAAAGTGTGTTTATAAGCAGTCCATGGAGTTGTCAGGCATGAGTCCAAGGGGTGGGGCTTTCCCAGGCATGGAGGTGGGTGGGAGCATGGTGTTGGGGGCAGGATCCACATTCTCTGAATCTTCCATCTTGTCCATAGTTGCTTCCCAATTAATGTGGAATCGGGTCACACGAGGGTTAGATGCCAAGATGTTCCTCTGCAGCTGTGAATCAGCACACAAAAAGATGAAAAATTAACATTTAAGCTAAAATATCATCAGTACAACATTTAATCTGGTAATTAATAAACTGTTGTAAACGTGTCAAATGTAAACTCAGGTTACATACTGTAAACTATTCATCAAGACATTTTACAGATTTTACACATTTCAATACATCTGTGACTTCATCATTACGTCAGTATTACAGCATCACTGCGTTAGTGTTACTGCTTCTGCATTGCTAATGAATCTGATAGTTTCAAGATGGCGGCGCGGTCGGACGCAGCGGCTACTCCGGGTCCAAAAGATGGTGTTTTTATGTCTGTTAGTCTCGTCTCTTCGTCTTCAAACAGTTTTTCTCCGCAAATCATCAGATAAACGCTCGGAAACACAAAACGACGCCAGAGTAAACGGTAGTGCGTACAAACATGCGTACAAACATCAGCTTCGCCGGCGACCACCGAGAGCGAGGCCTCGCCGCTGCTGAGCCGACCCGAGACCGCGGCCCCGTCCACGATGCGAAAGCCGCCGCGGGCGGTGAGAGGGGACAGAAACGTGGCAAGCGCGGGGGTGTACGAGCTAGGCTAAGGGCTAACCCCACCAGACCAGCGATCCCATCATTAACGCTCGCAAACGTTCGCTCGTTGGTAAATAAACTGGATTCAATTCAACTCAGTCGGTCTACACAGCATGAGTCAAGGGATTGTTGTGTGTTTGTTTTCACTGAAACATGGCTGAACGACAACATCCCGGACTCCGCCATTCAGCTGCACGGACTAACCTGCTACCGAGCGGACAGGGATGCATTACTGTCAGGTAAGACTCGCGGGGGCGGCTTGTGTGTGTACGTCAACAGAGAATGGTTAATAATGCTGCGGTAGTGACTACACACTGCTCGTCGCTGGTGGAGGTGATGTTTGTGAAGTGCAGACCGTTCATCGCCGCGGGAGTTCACGGCCATTGTTATGTCGCGGTTTAATCCCCGTCTGCAAACGCTAAGGACGCGCTTCGCGAGCTGTACAGCGCCATCAGCGATCAACAAACAAACAACCCCGACGGCTTTTTCATCATAGCCGGAGATTTTAACCACGCAAACTTAAAGACAGTCTTGCCAAAGTTCTACCAACATGTGAACTTTGCTACAAGGGGAAATAACACACTGGACTTTGTTTACACAACACAGAAAGACGCGTACAGGGCTGAACCCCGCCCCCACCTCGGGTACTCCGATCACATCTCTGTTATGCTAATCCCAGCATACAATCCACTGCTGAAAATCACCAAACCGGTTCAAAAACTCATCACAGTCGGCCGGATGATGCTACCTCAGCACTGCAGGACTGCTTTCAGACTACAGACTGGAGCAGTTAAAGAGGCAGCCACCTACAACAACAGCACCGACCGCATGAGTACACTGAAACAGTGAGTGATATATCAAGAAGTGATGATGATGGACAGTAACAAAGACCATCACCACACGGCAACCAGAAGCCGTGGATGACGGCAAAGGTTGGGGTGCTAAGACCAGAGATGAGGCATTCAGATCAGGAGATAAAGCAGCCTAAAAACAGCAAGAGCCAGCCTGTCCTGTGGCATCAAGAATGCAAAACGCTCATATGCACAAAAATCAATAACCACTTCACAGACAGCAGAGACTCACGGAGCCTGTGGCGAGGCATTCAGACCATCACTGACTACAAGCCCCTGCCACAGGCCTGTGATGACGACACATCCCTTCCAGATGCACTTAACCAGTTTTATTCACGGTTTGAAATGCAGAATGACACACCTGCACAAAAACTGCCCACACCTCCCACCGACCAGGCGCTCGTCTGTCTCCAGCCGTAGTGAGGAAGACCCTGTCTAGGATTAACCCACGCAAGGCCACGGGTCCTGACAACATACCTGGCCGTTACTGAGAGACTGTGCTGCACAGCTGACAGATGTCCTAACAGATATCTTCAACATCTCGCTGAGCCAGGCAGTCGTCCCCATGTGTCTCAAGTCCACAACCATCATACCGGTACCTAAGAAATCACCGTGTCCTGTCTGAATGACTATCGTCCCATAGCACTGACTCCAATCATGATGAAGTGCTTTGAGAGATTAGTCATGAATCACATAAAAACCAGCCTCCCAACACACTCGACCCGCTCCAGTTTGCATACCGTCCAAACCGCTCTACGGATGATGCAATTTCCTCCACCCCCACCTGGCTCTTACCCACTTAGACCAGAAGAACACCTATGTAAGAATGCTGTTCATTGACTTCAGCTCAGCATTCAACACAATAATCCCACAACAGCTCATTAATAAATTACACCTGCTGGGCCTTAACAACTCTCTCTGTAACTGGATTCTGGACTTTTAACTGAAAGACCCCAGTCAGTCCGTGTCGGCCACAACACCCGAGCACTACCACACTGAGCACAGGTGTCCACAAGGCTGGCTCAGCCCGCTGCTCTTCACACTGCTGACCCACGACTGCACTGCCAAGTTCAGCTCCAACCACATCATCAAGTTCGCCGATGACACAACGGTGGTAGGTCTCATCAGCAACAACGATGAAACGCACTACAGAGAGGAAGTGGCACAGCTAGCGGCATGGTGTGGCGCGAACAACCTGACCCTCAATGTGGAGAAGACAAAGGAGGTTGTGATGGACCTCAGGAGAAACTCCACTGACCACCCCCACTGACCATCGACAGCTCGACTGTGGAGAGAGTCAGCAGCACTAAATTCCTGGGGGTGCACATCACAGAGGATCTCACCTGGACCACCAACACCACGTCACTCTCCAAAAAGGCACAACAGCGCCTACACTTTCTCCGCCGGCTGAAAAGAGCAAGTCTCCCTCCACCAATCCTCACCATGTTCTACAGGGGAACCATTGAGAGTGTGCTGACCAGCTGCATCACTGTCTGGTATGGGAACTGCAGCGCCGCAGACCGCAAGACCCTCCAGCGGACAGTGAACACAGCTGCAAAGATCATCGGTGCCCCTCTCCCTTCCATCCTGGACATTTTCCTTTCACGATGCTCCAACAAAGCCACCAGCATCATAAAGGACCCCACCCATCCCTCACACAGTCTCTTCCAGCTCCGCCGTCAGGAAAACGGTACCGAGCATCAGAGCCCGCACTGCCAGACTGCTCAACAGCTTTTCCCCCAGGCTGTGAGAGCCCTGAACTCAAGCACGGCTCCCTCTGAAAAACCTCATACCTCTTAAATGTATATATATATCTATTTTTATTTCTCCCTGTGCAATTCTGAGTGTGCTACACACAGGTGAGTAGGCCGCACAGACCACCTGTAGAAACACACTCTCCTCTATGTGCACTAGACACTTTTTACAACTGAGGGTACATAATCCCACAAAAAAGACTCATGTATGTTTACAAGCCCATGCACTACAGATCATCTTGTACTGTTCTCCAGCCAGGAACAGTGCTTGACTTATATTTATGTGGAACATTTGTATAGTTTGTATTTAAATAGTTTATGTATAGGCAACTTTATATATATTTATATATAGTATATTTATAATCCAATTCTGTTAGCATTTGTGTTTAGATTTATACTGTTTCACGTCATTGTTGTATGTCTGTATTTATGTAGCACCGTGGTCCTGTGAGGCACGACATTTCGTTCCACTGTATGTCCCCACATATAGCGGAATGACAATAAAGCTCAACTTGACTTGACTTGACTTGATTTTAGAAAGTTGCCATTCGTAACAGTATGAATGAAATGGATTTGGAATTATGGATATTCTGTAAACACATGCATGCTGGCTGTGACCAGAACTCTGCAGCAGAATAAATGAATGACAGATGATGCTAGACAATAAACAGCAGACAATATTTAAAAACAATCAGAATAAGTCTCCCACTATATAACTGATTAGGCTGTTTACATCACTGTTTGCTCAAAATGATGATAAAACATTTAATTACATTTCAGATCAAGTATTGAGATGGCTCTCTATACACAGAATGTCATCATGTGATCATGTATATTAGTCTCACTTGTGTATAGTCCGCTTTGACTGGTGGGTTTTCCCGTAGCTCGGGGTCTGTATACTCATTGTTGACATAATAGCCAATGCGAATGAATTCTTGCCCTCGATAGGTGCATGTGATGAGCACAACGGTCACACCCACTGCATCGCTCTCAGGGATCAGTCCTGTGTTTGGAGCATCTGCCTGTCAATACATTTAAAAGAGAAGAGACAGATTGTAACCCTGTGGCTCTTGCTTGATTTTTCAGGCGTACATTAAATACTGTATTATCAACACATTTAGTGTCAGAAAGCTGAAGGTAGTGTAATACTACTAAAAGAAGTATTAAGCCCTAGTCCACAGGGTGCAGCATCCCCCAGTAAGTGAAAGTGAAATGTGACCTCTGCATTTAACCATCACTGGTGAGGAGTGAATACACACACACACACTCACAACTGGGGGTGAGGTGTCTTCCTCGAGGACTCTTCAGTTGCTACCTGCCAGTGCTGGAATCAAACCAGCAACCACAAGCCCTCACTTACCAGTAGGCCACAACTGCCCCACATAATTAATTTCAGACATCCAGTTTTGAATTTTAGGCTCACTTCGATGTTAATTTGATTAATATTCACTGTATTTTCCCTCAGGCTTGAAATATAACGTCCAGATAAGCAAACCTATCTTAGCAGCCTGTCCTGGTGTTATCATCACTTTTGTAACACCAATGTAAATTTACATATGTACTTCCTCAATTCACCTTTAGATGGCAGTATTTTGACATTTATTTACCCTATTTACTGCGGCAGTAGTTTAACATTGCATAAAGCAGAGCTTCTTCTAACGTAGGAAGCTGATCCTACCGCACTGAATATAGAACAACCAACACACCTGAAACACAAACATATGTCTGCCGGCAGGAACCGGGCCGACCAGAACAGAGTCCAGAATCTGGTCGTACTCCTCACTCTCTGCAGAGCCCACATAGATGATCTTCCACTCCAGATCTGAAAGAGACAAAACCAGCTATTTACAACACAGAGGATTATAAAAGACCTTCCACCACACTTAAGTGTGCATCATAACACTGCAAACATAAACTGGGCAATATTATAACACATTTTATTGTGTGCATATTACAATAAACAGTGATTAATAAAAACGCATCAAAAACAAGAACCATGTCAAACTTAATATTATACCCAGTCTTTTTGGCTTTAACATATACACAAAACACTGCAGTATTGCTTAAAATCAATTATAAAAAGGCTTGAAGCCATTTATTTGGAGCAGGTTTAATTTTTTTTATATGAAAATCTACATTCTTAATATGACATGGCTTTGTCCACAACTCTTCCCTGTACACGTCACCTCCCCGACCAATCAGAAACGTCATGGAAACAATGATCCCGCCCACGTCTACTTTTTGACCAATAAGGAAAGGAGGCGCGGCCTCGCGGTGTCACCGAACTCCCCGCCGGTGCCAAAACGTGAGGAGCGTTAAAGCACAACGACAACACAACACCAACACAACGACAACACAACGACAACACCAACACAACGACAACACAACACCAACGCAACACCAACGCAACACCAACGCAACGACAACACCAACACAACGACAACACAACGACAACACCAACACAACGACAACACAACGACAACACCAACACAACGACAACACCAACACAACGACAACACAACGACAACACAACACCAACACAACACCAACACCAACACAACGACAACACCAACACCAACACAACACCAACACAACGACAACACCAACACAACGACAACACCAACACAACGACAACACCAACACAACGACAACACAACACCACACCAACACAACGACAACACCAACACAACGACAACGACAACACAACGACAACACAAACACAACGACAACACAACACCACACCAACACAACGACAACACCAACACAACGACAACACAACGACAACGACAACACAACGACAACACCAACACAACGACAACAAACACAAAACACAACGACAACACAACGACAACACCAACACAACGACAACACCAACACAACACAACGACAACACCAACACGGACAACACAACACCAACACGACAACACCAACACAACACCAACACACAACACCAACACAACACCAACACAACGACAACACCAACACAACGACAACACAACACCACACCAACACAACGACAACACCAACACCACGACAACACAACAACACCACGACAACACAAACACAACGGCACAACACAACACCACACCAACACAACGACAACACCAACACAACGACAACACAACGACAACACAACGACAACACCAACACAACGACAACACCAACACAACGACAACACCAACACAACGACAACACAACACCAACACAACGACAACACAACGACAACACCAACACAACGACAACGCAACACCAACGCAACACCAACGCAACGACAACACCAACACAACGACAACACAACGACAACACCAACACAACGACAACACAACGACAACACCAACACAACGACAACACCAACACAACGACAACACAACGACAACACAACACCAACACAACACCAACACAACACCAACACAACACCAACACAACACCAACACAACGACAACACCAACACAACGACAACACAACGACAACACAACACCACACCAACACAACGACAACACCAACACAACGACAACACAACACCACACCAACACAACGACAACACCAACACCACGACAACACAACGACAACACAACGACAACGACAACACAAACACAACGACAACACAACACCACACCAACACAACGACAACACCAACACAACGACAACACAACGACAACACAACGACAACACCAACACAACACCAACACAACACCAACACAACACAACACCAACACAACACAACACCAACGACAACACCAACACAACGACAACACAACGACAACACAACGACAACACAACACCACACCAACACAACGACAACACCAACACAACGACAACACAACACCACACCAACACAACGACAACACCAACACAACGACAACACAACGACAACACAACGACAACGACAACACAACGACAACACCAACACAACGACAACACAACACCACACCAACACAACGACAACACCAACACAACGACAACACAACGACAAACACAAACGACAACGGCAACACAACGACAACACCAACACAAACGCCACAACACCAACACCAACCCACAACCGACAACACCAACGACAACACCAAACAACACAAACCAACACAACAGCACAACACCAACACGAACAACACCAACAAACCGACACCAACACAACGACAACACCAACACAACACAACACCAACACAACGACAACACCAACACAACGACAACACAACACCAACACAACGACAACACAACGACAACACAACGACAACACAACGACAACACCAACACAACGACAACACAACGACAACACCAACACAACGACAACACCAACACAACGACAACCACCAACGGGGACGACAGCGACAACACAACGGACAACACCAACACAACGACAACAAGACAACACAACACAGTTGACAACACAAAAAAAAAAAAAAACACAACGACAACACCAACACAACGACAACACCAACACAACGACAACACAACACCACACCACGACAACACAACACCACGACAACGCCAACACAACGACAACGCAACGACAACACAACACCAACACAACGACAACACCAACACAACGACAACACAACACCAACACAACGACAAACGACAACACAACGACAACACCACCAACACAACGACGACAACAACAACAACGCGTTACTGATTCCGTACAGTCAACACTGCCGTGAGCTGCAGCGGAAGTGTGAACTCACCTTCAGGCAGGTCCTCCATACACTCAAATGTGATCTCGAACTGAAACGGGTTCCCGAACGGACTCGGGTTGTCCAGAACAGCCACGTTCAGCACCTGCACTTTGGCCATGACAGGGTCCTCACAGGGTTGGGTCAACAGAACCGGCCCTGCGCTTATGAAGGAGAGGCTCTCAAACCTGCCGCAAAATTTTATATTTAAAAAGCGAAACAAAAAAAAAAAAAACAGAGACAGTGGAAACAGATCCAGAGACAGTGGAAACAGATCCGATGTAAGTCTGAAGCGGATCCAGAGACAGTGGAAACAGAGACAGTGGAAACAGATCCAGAGACAGTGGAAGCAGATCCAGAGACAGTGGAAACAGATCCAGAGACAGTGGAAACAGATCCAGAGACAGTGGAAACAGATCCAGAGACAGTGGAAACAGATCCAGAGACAGTGGAAGCAGATCCAGAGACAGTGGAAGCAGATCCAGAGACAGTGAAAGCAGATCCAGAGACAGTGAAAACAGATCCAGAGACAGTGGAAACAGATCCAGAGACAGTGGAAACAGATCCAGAGACAGTGGAAAGCAGATCCAGAGACAGTGGAAACAGAGACAGTGAAAGCAGAGTCAGATGCTGCGGCTGTTTCAGCGGGGCTGTCTGTCTTCAGGAGGATTCAACTTTCACGCTGCTCACACGCTCGCCGGACATCCATCAGTGTTATGCGTCGTGTCATTTTATAATAGCTCAATAATAGAAGAATATAACAGCACAACTGCGCAAGTGAATGTAAAATCCGCCTTTTCGTCTCTAAAGCAGCACAGACCGCCAGCAGCAAGTGCTCTGGAGCTGGTGTGACTGTTTCTCATCTCAGTCTCCCTTAGAGGAACTCGCCCTTTACCGCGCTCTGCTGGACTGGAGGACACTTTTTATCTTCAGGTGCAGCAGAGCTTTGAAAAGCCAGGATTTGTGAAAAATGTGTGATATCAACAACTAATCTATATTAGTTTATAGGTTTAAAGTTTATGCTTTTAAACAACAGCACTTGTAAATCTACAATAGTGAAGACCAATAATAATATATTTGTTTGGCTAACAGTGGATGTTACAGAGGAAACATGAGCAGTTTTGCCACAAACTTTTGTTCTGAGGTCCAATACTGTTAAAGACAGAAACTTCCATCAGTTATAACGAATGTTAATGAGGTTATTTGTAATTAAACTATTAACGATTCAAGGTTCTTATAATAAAGACCAAACCAACTAAACGTTTTTCATTTTAGTAGCATTTGTCAAGCAGCCAGGATAAAAGTTCCAATATCACTTAATTCCCAGATGTGTAGGTCGTATTGAGAGAACGGAGTATTCCAGAGAGCAATCCAATTCCCCTTACAGAACAGAACTGACAAACAGTGATTTACAGTATGGCATTTCTATGTGAATAGAATGTCATGCATGTAATGAAAATAGTATAAACTGGGACAAGAACATGCAGAGGGTGGTGAATACAGTGATGCTGTGCCAGTGGCCACTAGGTCCAGGTTACCATAAGGATTAAGGAAGGGGCTGAAGCTCTAGGGCCCGGGCAGAGAGGGGGTTCAGACTGGAGGGTGGGAGGGGTCGTTTGAGTTCAGCTAAGCTTCTCTTGATATTGTCAATACTCCATTGCCTAAATCATGACTAGACAATCTGCTTAAACCTCACAAATAAACTCATGTAGTTTTATCAGCATATCATAAAAAACAGCACCAACCCAGGTTCTTCTGTAAACTGTCAGTGATTATAGTATTTTATAGTGTATGGATTATGGGCAGCTGGTAATGAGAAAAAATAAAACCACACTGTACATAGTCAGTGGTTGCATAATAAATTTTTTCTGAAATGTTTCCGATCTGTCAAGATGAAGCGTCGACACGTGTGGAAATTCTTCCGGCTATCACAAGAGCTCTGCCATGTCACCCTTAAGGATTTGTTATAGCTTTCCTGTTCCAGTCATAACATTGTACACCTGTTCATCTACAGCCTGGTAAATAAAGCCTACTTGTATTTAGTTATTGTCTTAGTTACTTAACTTTACTGTCTTTTTTCACAGAATGTGGTCTGTTTTTTTACAGATTAATCATTATTATTATAAGGGTGAATGCTGGTGTTTACAGGACCTGTTATGATTTCTGTGTAAACTTCAGATGAATCTGAGAACCACATTTAGTCAATTTGTCTTTTGGCCAACAGAAACATCTTGTGAAGAATTAAGAAATGATTCTGTTGGTGTTTGCAAATTTTATTAGAATTATCAAATGCAAATACATTTGATTTAAATGCAAAATTGGGACTGTCTGGCATTCAAAGCTTTCAGAGATCACTGGATTAATTTCAGCTGAAGAACATTTATGTGGCGCATCCGAACTTGATGAGCTTGTTGGCGAGTGAGGTGATGCTGATATACTTGACTCTGTATTGTGGCTTCTGGCCCTCCTCATGTGTTGGCCAGTATTCAATCCAGGTGTCCTCACCTACATGGTACCTCAATCTCACAGAAAAACAAACACTAACCGTTATATTTTTTCTAAGTGCTGATATAAATACAACACAGACAAACTTCTACAAATTCACAAGTCATGCTGATCAGTGTCTCGGTGACCAAAGGATTAGTCATTTTTCACCTAAAAGAAATCTAAATGAACCACAGCATGTTCACAGATCTTACTGTCCACCAATCCTGGGAAGAGTTTTGGTTTGGCCCATGATCAGGTACGTTTTGCCTTTTTCAAACTTCAGAAAGTTTCTACAGTGAGGATGAGCCAGGAAAGACCTTATTTTGCCTTGTACAGCTGGATCAGTGCCTAAAAAACACATCCGATCTGTAATGACTTCATCTTGTTAGGAAATCAGCCATGTTAGCATTAAGACACAGCTGCAAATCATCTGGTTATGACATGAATATTCGAACAGTTGTTAGACAGTGCAGGCGTACCTTCCTTCAGCACTTCTTCAACAGTCATGTTATAGATGTCTGCATGCTGGAAAAACGTCATGCTCACCACCTTGGTTTTATAAACTACAAAAATGAGTTAGCATCATCTTTAAAACAACAGAACATTATATTGACTTAATAGCTCAACTGACTAGGAGAACTTTGAGCTGGTAACATAATCCACTCTGTAACTCTAAAAAACACACACACATGCATGCACACACAGATATAGACAGTTCTGGGGGTTTACCGTATTCTATTTCAGGCACACAGGCCTGTTCCTCACGCTTGTCCTCCTCAATATGTCCATTTCTTTGCAAACTGCAGTTCTCTATTAGAATAAATGTTTACTACATTTTCTCATGAGACTAACATGTACAGCAATGAATAAAATGAATTAAAGTGTATTCTTATGTGTGTTTAAAGAGTGGAAGTGAACCTGCCTTCTGCACACTGACACAATGACTCACTGCAGAGTTGATTCAGAGCACCATCTTTCTTCAGAGGGTGATAGAACTTCACACAGCGCTTATCTGTTAAGACACGCGAGTTAGAAAAAGAGCAGTGAATTTGTGTGTGAGAGCAGGTAATATGCTACTAGAACGTTCTAGAAGGTGATGTCTGGTCAGGCAGAGATCTAGTGTGCTGATTCTGCAGTAATTAGCTTTTGTTTTTGGTGAAGTGAAACTGGCCTTATTTTATTGAAATCCGAGGTCAGTGTTTAGTAAGTTCAATAATCGATTCAGGAAGTTTTCGGGTGGGGGCATTGAAGGAAGTGACAGTTTTTATTAGTGCAGAATAATGATAATAATAGTGCCATTTATAGTACAAACATTTGGATTCATTCTTTTCTTTGGTGTGCTGCTCATGTGACAACAGTATAACTACACTGTACCTGGGGAATTGTATTCATACACAGTGACTCCAGCGGGCTGCAACATGCCCACCTCATTCATCTTATGTATTCTGAAGGCAAGTCTCTCCCTATCTTTGTGAGATATCTATTAAGAAATTAAAACAAGTTTCATTTTTTTAACACTGCATAAGTAACTACCTGTTGAACTGTTTGTTCATGTTGTAGTATCAACACTTTTAACTGAACAAAATACTGTACAAAATAATCAAACCTCAAAGGGTTTTTTCATGTACCTCCACCAAACAGAGGTATAGAAGGAAGTAAAATGTGTGTGAATTGAGCCAGTGTACCTTATCAATGTATATAATCAGAGATCCTCTCTCTGAAAGCTCCTTGTCCAGTTCAAAACTCTGGATGTATTTATCTTTGCTGCTGGATAACTGATGAAACAAGAGCAGAGCAGGCTGAGATAAATGTAGAAACAGACCATAAGTTTCAATAGCAAAAAAAATTCAAAAAAATTGTCTGCTTGCTTTATGCCTGAATTTTTATTTAAAAAGCAGTTGTATTTTACCTTTGATAGATCTCGTTCATCCACCTTAAATCCTGTCAACAGACCGATGTCAATAATAGTCATGGTGGAATCTCTTTTGGGGTCCTTAAAGCTACACAGGTAGATTAATATAACATGTTAGGCTACAGATAATGTATTTACCCACTAAATTCATTAAATTGTACAGACATTTTACATGTGGTTTATTGACTGACTATAAACTAATAAATATAAAATAAAAACAGCTACTTGTAAAACCTATAATAGTGAGGTTTAATGTGTCAGGACAAATGTCCAGAGGCTTTGGGTCAGTCGTGTCCTCACATGTATTCAATGCGCAGCTGGTAAGTCTCAGTGGCTCCTGGATAGGACACTACATACAAATAAAAACAGCAGCATAAGAACATGCATCATTAAAACTCTTGTCGTATTGTGCGTGTACATTTGGCAGATGCTTTGAGATTCAGATTCAGCACTATGACAGCTACATGCATCAAGCTGATATGTGGAGGGATTCAAAGGACAGGGAATGGTGGTCATTAGAAAGTCATTGAGTCTGTAACTGTTGCCTCTCTACTGCCATCCCTGTTTGAAACATAAAACTGCAGAAAACTTTACTTTTACTACAAACAAACAGCTCAAATGACAAATCATTATTATAAACTTTCTTTTGCAAATCAGGGTACAGTAAGGAGACAGTTTTGAACGCAATATGTTTATTTCAGTAATGGAAAATGATTGTTTTAAACATCATCTTTTTTAGATTGCAGTCTCAGAGTCAAAATTTCTGTGCCATAGGTCACACCAAACAATTTACTCTGTCTGCTTTAGTAAACGTTAGGTGGGTGTCAGGCAGATTTTCTCCATTGTGTTTTGTGCCATAAGTGGCGCAGAAATAATATACTTCACCTTTCAGAATAACATTTAAATCATGGAGGTAAACTCTTCTTGTTTCTGTGTTAAGAGTGATTGTGTGATGTGCTCATTGAATCCTACCCAAAGCCCCTTTTTCCATCTGCACACTGAGGCCAAACATTTGACAATTGTTCTCCTTCTCTTCAGGCAGAGCGTAATACAGAGAAAACACCTGTGAGAGCAGAGCAAGACTGTCAGACTCTCACTTTAACATACAGAACTGAGTGTTGAGATACTCACAGAGAGAACGGCCACTCCAGTCCCTGTAGCAGTGATGTTGAAGCTCTTGCTGATGTCAAACTGTCCACATTTTACACAGATAAAGAACAAAAACAGCAGGAAGAAATTAATATCTTAGAGGCAAAACACTAATGTGTGTGTGTGTGTGTGTGTGTGTGTGTGTGTGTGTGTGTGTGTGTGTGTGTGTGTGTGTGTATATATATATATATATATATATATATATATATATATATATATATATATAAAAATGTCCTTTATTCACTAATATTCCCTCACTTTGTCTGAGCGGGTAATGTGACTGTTGGCCTTTCTGACCGTCCACTTGATTCCAGCTTGTCTCTCTTGCACAGAAAGCTCCAGGTTCAAATTAATGTCCGATTTCTTTACCTGAATGCGATACTCAGCAACTGCCTGGAATACCATGATCGTTGCCTAAACACGCAGTTCATCAGAAAGGAGACAGAAAGTTTAGTGTTTTTAGATTTTAACAGACACAAGGGGCAACATGGTATTTTATTGTAGCGTGTTGTATTTAACACTAAAAGTGAAACAGCCTAAAATTAAAAACTACTTTAGACATGTTTAAATTCTACAACCCGCCTCATTCCGTCAGTTTTCTTGATGTTAATCGTTTGAAGACAAATGAAAACACACTTGTGTTGTTCCATAACCACCATAGCGAGTTTGTTGTTTGCCTAGCCAGGACACGGCCTGTCCTGCATTCTTGAAATCCTTTGCCTTCACCAGGGCGAGCACAGCATAGCCTGTGGCCTCCAGAGAGTGGTAGTGCTGCCCGGGAACTGCCCAAAACCTTCCGCCTAAAAGTGGGCAATATAAGCAAAAATTCACATCCTTAAACTGTTCAAATGATCAAAAATCAGCATTATTGGCTGTTAGTGACAAATGTCACAATACACATGATCTTTACAGAAATTAAAAGCAGAAAAAAATTAAAACATCCTTTTAAATGATGTCAAACAATAAAATGCAAATATGTATTATATATCAGTAGATATTTCAGTGATCCTTTCAAGATATTGCCCACTTTTTATTTAGGCTCTAAAGCATTCAACAACTGGGAATGCTTTTTTCATTTCAACTTTTATAAACTTCAACACGTCTGGTGTGCATGTATAATGTCTTTTGAGTTGAACCTAAGGATCTTGACCTTTGCTCAGGCTGGAGTGGCTCATCAAGATTTCTTTATTAAGTTTGCTAGCAAGAGCCAAAGCGTAAGAGGTCATGGCAACAGCGTAAGGATTGGTCAGACTGTGAACTCTGAGCGTCAGGTAATTAACGGCTCTGTCCAAACTGCCCCGAAGATTCTGAGATCGAAAGAGAAACAGAGTTGAGAGATGCTCCGTGCCACAACTGCTGTCACATCACAGGGCTGTTTGCTGGCCTCTGACTTACACTAACAGATCCAGCACAAATCTTACTGCTCTCCTGCACAGCGATCAGGACAAACGCAGTCAGGGAGGCGTCGGCGTCTTTTCCCTGTACGTCACCCTGAATCAACACAAACATTTATCTGAGGTAATGTAAAAATACATACCCTGCCATATGATTTGACAAGTATATATTATTTGAACCTTGAACTATCAATGTTAAATGTTGCTTCACACGCTACATTTATATTTTCATTTACAATAACTATGTTAAATGTATCATATTAACTGCCATTTTTTGCCAGCATGGACTTAAGTCACCAATTATTTTCAAGAAAAACAGAAGAGCCTCACTGGTTGGATACATGATTTAAAATCTCTAAGTGACAGGTCTACCTCTTTTTCAAACCACCTCCTAATTGTAGCTCAGCTTAAATGAAGGAGTCTGCTAATGGTAAGATCCAAAAGTTGGGCTGCACAAAATACCACAAATGTGCATAATTTAATACTTCGAAAATGATGTGGTGTTGGTTTTAGGTTAGGTGCAGATAGCAAAGAGATTTCTATCAGAAGTTGTAGAGAAGCTTTCTTTTCCCAGAAAGAAAGCTAAACATTATATAATTTTCAGTTTTTAAATATTTTAATACTTAATTGAATTCTATTTTACAAATGTAAACTATTATTGTATCGCTTATAGTGCAGCCTTAGTCAAATGTAAATGAAAACGCATCACACAGCTGGACACTGTTTGGTTTAGTTCTACGGATTCTGTAATGCAGGGTCAGTGTTGGACTGGTGACAGTGTTCCTCTGGTGTTCATCTCTTCAGTTTTATGAGGTTAAAAAACATTCAAGCAAACATACTTACAGTCATCTCGCTGTGGTAGACGGGGGCAGTGTCTATGAATGTGCCATCTGCCTGCTGTTTGTTTTTAACTAACCAGCCGATGGCGCTGCACAGCACATTCTCCTGTATCGCTATCATATCACTCGCCATGGCAAAGACTTTAGCCACATATGCTGTGAGCCTTCAGAGGACACAAGAAATAAGAAAAATAGAAACAAGACAGACAAAAGAAAAATCTTTGTGTGTTATTTTACCATGTGCTGCTAGGTGTTGATATCCAGACAGCATAGGATCCATCAGGTTTCCGGAAGGTCAGCTCTCTCTGATAACCTTCACCGGAATTACACACAAAACAACATAGAATTACAGTGTTCAAAGAGCTTATACCAGTTTACACAGTTTATACTTTCATGAAGAGTCTGGGATTGAATGACATTGAAACATTATAGAAAAGTACAAGAGAAGCAGTTCAAACAATTCATGTTTGAGAAACAGACCAAAATTCAAAGTTGTTGTTTTTTCAAACACTTTGTCTTCCATAATAGTTCATAAATCTGCTTTGTAAAAGTGCAATTTGTACAGACATTTGTATTATGCTTTCTCCTCTTTAAGGCCTGGCAGCCACAGGTTTGTTTTTATTGTATGTACAGACTCTGTTTTCCACAGAGAAAAGAACTCCACATGGGCTTTGAGTGGCACAAGGGGAAGTGAATCATCTACTGCTTCTACACATCTACACAAAAATAATGTGTTGATGGGAGGGGTCTGCTGACCTGTGGTGATATGGTTAATGGCTTCATTTCGGAGGTCCATGCCGACAGTCTCCCACTGATTTGTGCTGTCCAGATAGTGAGTGGCAATGAGAGGTAGAGTCATATAGATCATGGTCTGCTCTCCACACCCGTGGGGCTGCACAATCAGCTGGCCCATGAAGTGTCCACTGATGGCCTGCTCAACTGTCTGAGTGATCTCCTCACCTGCAAGCAAATGAGGAGGAAAAGATCAGGAACATGGGAATCACTGTGCTTGTGTTATTTTCATCTCTGAATGAAAACACTTGCACCGTACCTCTTACTCTGATAAATGTGGAAGCAGGCGTGTTCGGAACCTTTCGTTTTGGGACGTCGCTCCTCATGGAAACCGTCTGCGCGCCATCTGTCCAATCAAGAAGAATTTGCATTTAAATGATGTCAGAATTTTACATTCTGCAAATGTTTCTGAAGAGCCTGTACCTGGGAAATCAGAGGGGTTAATCTCCACAACCCTCTCCTCAACTTCTGTGAGCACACCTTCAGGCTAAAAGAACATGAGTGATCGAGCAAGAAAGACTGAATTCTGATTAAATCACAATCAATCAGGTCCTTATAGTTGTGGAATGTGTTGCAAACGTACCACCACCCTCAGATTTTTCCTGATTCCATCATTGTGATTGGAGCTGTATGCTTGAGCTTCAATCCACTGATCTTCTAGCTCCATGGGAATGATCACAAACGGGACAGCTTTGGAAGACATGGAGTCCACAGCAATGGTTACACTGTGTTTGCGCTTCTTGTTGGCACTGCTGCAAATACCATCTGATGTCTGGAAAGTCACACGCACCCGCTGGGAGAAGAGCATGTCGAGAACTTTAGTATGTGCAGAAAGAACAGTGTCATCTCACACAGTACAACTGCGCAGTACCTTCAGCTTCTGGTTAGTAAAATTGTGAAGAATAGCCTTTATTTCCAGTTGTTCATTCCGCACAGCTGAATAAGGCATCCTCATATCAATAAAAAAGTCTTTCTTTACAGTGATCTCATAAGGATTTGCCACACATATTCCTGCAGAGAAAGAGAATAACAATAAATTAAATGTCAAAGACAAAAAAATGACACCAAGAAACAACAGAATAGCAGAAATTTTCAACCATTAATCTTAGACACGCTGATGGCTGTTATCTCCCAGGTAGTGATGGAGTCCTTCAAAAAGAGCCCGTTTCTCAAGAAAGACGTTTCATCACTAGGCACAATTAAAAACAACATTTTTGATTTCAATAACTAAGCATGTGAGTTTCTGCCTCATGATTGGCTGACTGCTTTAACAAGCAGGTGCATCTTCTAAAGTGGCCACTAGATGTTTCACGTGTCCACCAACCAGTCCATATATTAAATGGTCAGTTGGGTCAGGTTAATATTTTAAGTTTTACTCCAGTCAATCAGAAAAGGCTGGTTGTCATCAGTCAAATTTAAAAATCCTAGAATTCAAATTGCTGCAGCTAACGCGCATGTGCAACAAGGCGAGCGTCAGGGCGCTGTTTCTATGGAAACCAGAGCTTCTGCAGTGATGCAATGACTTTACCAATTGGCGACTGGCTCATTTATTTCAACGTCTTGGTGTATTTAAAATCACAGTCAGACTCGTCTCAGCACAGATGATAGCAAATTATCAATGCTAATGTGGCTACTACTCTCAGATTTGTATGGATCTCTGTCTAACTTGTAATAGATCGAAAATAATAGATGTATCTGGGTGAGATTCAGTGCATCACATTTCGGGTTCAGGCAAAAATTTTGGACACGTGAAGACCTCTAGTGGCCACTCTTTTACTCACCACAACTTGTTTACAGGACAGGCTGGTAGTTTGATCTCCTCCCAAAGCCAGCTTTCAGGAAACTGTGTACGAACTGAGATTTCCTCTTGGTCTTCAAAGTCTTCGTCCTCACCTGAAATCAAAAGTTTGTTATACATGTATATTACATGTATATGGATAACAATAATGCATTTGATCATTCCAACTGTAATACTGTTATTTTCATAAGCCCCTTTCACGCAGTAAGCCTTTTAAATTACTAGTAAACTATCAGAATGACATTACCAGTAAATATACAAATATGCAGCTCACACAAGCAATGGCATTAGTTTTTTTTTGTTTACCAGTAAGATACTATTCACACATTAATACCAAAATATCTGTAAACTCTTTGAGGTCATCAACCATCAGTGACCTTTAACATTATAATAGACAATGTCCGTCTTCTGTAATAATGTAAAACAGTAAATGCATCATTTGTGTCAAAATGTTCTGATTGGCCCAAAGCAGACACTTACATCAGTGACACTGTTTGCTTTTCATTATGAAAATCCAGATGTTACTTCATTAAAAACAATGATAAAAGTGCTTTACAGGCGTAATGTTTTAGGCAATCAGCTCTTGTATTGAACCTTTGAGTGTTCTGAGAACTTAATTTATTGTACAGTATAATATTTGACAATAAGGCTCATAAACATCATGTTTGCATGTTCTCACTGCGAGCCAGCAGGAATTTATCCTCTGCAGAGAGTTTGTGCTGTGATATTTCCTTGCAGCAGTGCAAAAAGGCCTGGACACATTCCACTCCATCCATGATGAATGTGGCTCGTCGTTCACAGTTATAGCTGAGTATATTCTTCTGCATTCCGTCCACACAGCACTTCTTCAGATCACCAGAATATTTACCAGCTGTGAAGTCAGCTGAGTGTGAGGACAACTGTGATACTACATCACAACAATACACAGTGTAATGTTTTGAACAGTTCTTACCCATTGTGGTGGTGACCTGCAGAAGGCTCACTGCTCTCCGCCTTTTCTTAGATGGAACAGGGCACTCCAAGACTACGAGAACATTACAAATCAGATTGTGAATGGTCATGGATGTTCCTTCAAATTAACTGCTTTAAGAACCTTGATACCAGTAAAAAAAACAAATCTCAATGCTACGGCAGACAACAAAATTCAGCAGACGACCACGTTTACAACTTATTGGCAAGAGTTAGGGGAGGGTCCAAGCATCATAGTACACCTGTGCACAAAACAGGGTCCTTAAAGGATTTGTCATTTTACTTTAAAAGAGTATATTAACCCACAACAGAAGGAAATGCTGACTGAAGTAATTGTTTTTGTTTTTCTGCACACAGTAAGTTTTAACCGCTTCATAAAATTAAGGTTGAACTACTGTAGTCACACGGAAAATTTTAACAATGTCTTTATCATCTCTGGGCCTTGAACGTGGTATTTGCGTTACTGTCTGTGAGGATTGAGAAAGCGTACAGATTTCATCAAAAATATTTGAATTTGTGTTTGAAGATGAATGAAGGCCTTGTGGGAGTGAAATGACATGAGGATGAGTAATTTATGACAAGTTTCATTTTTCTCTGAACTATCCCTTAGTTCATAACTTTGGTTGTTTTTGGTTGAAGAAAGAAAATGATATACATCTGGGACGGCATGAGAATGAGTAAATTGCATTCATTCTGGGGTGAGCCAATCCTTTAAAGAACTTGTGTGGTCTGCATAAAGCTAGTTTGCAAGTACTTGTTCTGGTGCTGGTTCCTCCTGCAGTGCTGGATACAAACATCAGACCAGCATCATAGAAAACTCCCATACTGTCCCTTCCACTGCCTGCCGTACAACCAGTGTCATGTTTCTCAATGACATCCCAGATCTACAAGTCAGACATCAGACAGAGATAGACATTTAAATCCTGAAAATGAAAAAGTGCTGAAAAATTATAATACATTTAGATGTGAATTACCTTTGTCTGAGTGAGTCTGTTCTTATCATTAAGGACATACACACCCTTATCTACAGCTACCAGCCCAACTTTAGCTTCAGGATCTCCTGAGATTTTCAGGCTGAACTCGTCACCTGGGCCGTACTGCGCCTGGTCCTTCACTTCTACTCTGAGCTGGGATTAAACAGCAGAGATACTCAGGAATACAGATGACTTCTGACCAAATGAGGAGAGATCACTTCTAAACATCAGGGCTGTAAACATTTAAAGTGCTCATTCGTGGTAATATTTTATTTTATAATCATTTTACTTTTTAATCCTCTGGGATGCACTTACAATGCTAGCAGAAACGTTACATCAAAACGCGTCACACTTCAGAGGTAGCACGCTGTTTTCTATGCTAAACATCGTCACGTGACGGACGACGACACGGTGACGCTGTAACTCGCGCGTGTCGCGGTTTGCTGTGCGCTCGTCCTCTCACTGTCAGTCGATCTGTCGTGTTTATAAACGAGTGCGCAGTAAGATGAAGCGTCTGACTGATGTTAGGTTCACAAGGAAAGCGATACAAACACTGTTTCTCCACAAACGCCGCTGCACCTGCGCCGTTTTGCTGCTCCACTGATTTTAAACCTCCCCACCACAGGCTCCAATGGGTGGGCGGGGCCAAAGAGGCGACACGTCACAGTAGGCGTTGATCTTATGCAGAGACGTCTTTCGTCACATAATGACGCCATACTGAGGTGAAATACCCTGAGGCAGGGTATAGGCGTTTATTTCAGTAACATTTTTTGTTGGTTGTTGAAACTCTCTTTACACCCTGATAGTAATCATTAGGTAAAGTGGTCTAAATATATTTATGTATGAATATATCTCCTGTGGAAAGCATATAGGACCATAAAATGTTGGGTGAGATATTTTTTAAAATATTTTTTAAGTGTTTATTCTATTCTTTTTGCAGTGCTTTCACTGTTTTGTCAAGTACTGAGCAGTGAGTCCTGTGTGCATAACCACTTTATCTCAGTGATAAACCTCAAGTCAATTCTGAAAAAGCAACCCTTCCAAATATTAAAATCCATGGTGATGACTCAACATGAGTCTATAACAATGTGATATAGAATGTATGACAACTGTGTTTATGTAGATATATATATATATATATATCTTATATACCATTTACCTGTTCCTGGTGTCCAGCTTAAAGAATGTTCCAATATAAAGGTACACAAAATACAAGCTGAAAATACAGGCTGATATTCTCTGTTTCCAAAGGTTGTTCATATATCTCCAAGATACTAACAATAAATTGTTTGCTTTATATAGCTAGTTAAGTGATGTCTGCCACTTTTCTATTACATTTTAATTAGACCTATGTCTACATCATGAGGAGTTCTCATTTGTTCTTATTTCATAAATATAGTTTTGATTGCTAACCAACCTTTCCCATGCATGTGTCCTTGACATCAACCCAGACTGAGTCAGAAACCACCTCATCTGAGCCCACATGGTAATACGCTACGAAGCGGAACGAGGGAAGCATGTCTTTGGTTACAAGCAGAGACAGAGTCACTAGAGACTGTCCTCTTCTCTTAAACCTGTCTGCCGTCACAATCTGCCCCTTGCTGGTGATCTGTGCAAAGAAAACCAACAGTGCACATACACAGGCAACATACATTACATTAATATCAAAACAAACACAACAATGCTTTTTTAATATCTTTAAATAACCTTACAAAGTTTAAGTCACATCAGTCTAGGCCAATGTTGGTCATCCTACTGTAGCTTGCCATAATTGAAAGCAATTCATCTTTGTAGTTATGAAGCTAGTTTGGATGGAAATATATTTTAATCCATTTATTCTAAATATTATAGTGGCATTTTTGTGGCACAGAAACAATAAGGATATCAGTTAGAGTGGCTGCATTAAACTACAGATATCTTAAAAAACAGATTGATGGAAATGTTTGTTCAAGCAATTATTCTAATGTAAATGCAAATGTTTTAGAAATGTCATGTGGAGAAGGTAAAGAGCCTCGTCTTGTGCTCTGATGATCTGTTTTATATGTAGAGTTATTTACCTCTAACATAGATATAAAGGTATATACAATTAAACTGCTGTCAGTCCAGGATGAGCTGTGTATGAGTGATATCCACACACCATATATGTAAAATCCTGGTTCTGGACTCCTGGACTCTTCCCCAGGTTCAGATTGACCTTCATCTGATCACCGATCTCCAGCTCTGCAGCATCAATGCCAATGTGCAGGAAGTTGTTGGAGCCGCTTTTGGGTTTGTAGGCCTGAGCTGTCATCTTCCTTATCGCCTGCTGTTTATCTTCCAACTCCGGGTCTCTGGTCTTTACCTGGAATAAAATGACAAATATTTAGCTAGCTGTCACTGTCACAGATGGTGTCATCTGTTTGGAAAAGCTACTCTATTTTGAAACAAGAAAAGCAAAATTTATTCTAATGACAAGTATCTTTAAAATAACATTAGTACTTTTTGCTAGTTGTCTAATCAATACCACTTCTAACTAGTTCCAATTGATAGGCTGGTCTTACGGTGATCTCCAGCGTAGAAGATTCTCCCTGAGAGTTGATGGTAACCTTTGCGATGCCATTGGCCTTTGTTCGACCTCTGACCCCTCCAGGGTTGACCTCCACTTCCACATTTTTAGCAGGTGTCTGGTCAGGATTTGTCAGGTAAACCTTTTTGAAAACCCCATATCAAAACAAGAAATGAAAAAAAGAAACATTAAACAATTATGATACTCAATTCAGAGGGTAGTGGTTACTGTCATTATATCATTCAGAGGTTTCATGTTTCGTACCGAGACATCAAAAGACATTCCAGGTTTGAAGAATTGAGGTGTTTTCTTGAAGTGGATTGTGTATGGTGACGTCACAATCTGAATGCCTCTCCTGTGAGCTTCAACCATTTCACTGCCTGAAACACACAATCATCCATCACTTGACATGAGCACTAGTAAATATGTTGTCATGAAAACAAAATTAAACAACCTTTAAACAGCCGTCTTTTGAAATATTTCAGCACTCATATGAAGTGACTTTTTTGTGTGTGTTGAGTGTGTGTTGTGTGTGTGTTGAGTGTGTGTTGTGGGTGTGTTGAGTGTATGTTGACTGTGTGTTGAGTATGTGTTGACTGTGTATTGTGTCTGTGCTGTGTGTGTGTTGAGTGTGTGTTGTGTGTGTGTTGACTGTGTATTGTGTGTGTGCTGGGTGTGTTTTGAGTGTGTGTGTTGACTGTGTATTGTGTGTGTGTTGTGGGTGTGTTGAGTGTGTGTTGACTGTGTATTGTTTGTGTGTTGACTGTGTATTGTGTCTGTGCTGTGTGTGTGTTGAGTGTGTGTTGTGTGTGTGTTAACTGTGTATTGTGTGTGTGTTGACTGTGTATTGTGTCTGTGCTGTGTGTGTGTTGAGTATGTGTTGACTGTGTATTGTGTGTGTGTTGACTGTGTATTGTGTCTGTGCTGTGTGTGTGTTGAGTGTGTGTTGTGTGTGTGTTGACTGTGTATTGTGTGTGTGTTGACTGTGTATTGTGTCTGTGCTGTGTGTGTGTTGAGTGTGTGTTGTGTGTGTGTGTTGAGTGTGTGTTGACTGTGTATTGTGTGTGTGCTGGGTGTGTTTTGAGTGTGTGTTGTGTGTGTTTTGAGTGCGTGTTGTGTGTGTGTTGAGTGTGTTTTGAGTGTGTGTTGTGTGTGTGTGTTGAGTGTGTTTTGAGTGCATGTTGTGTGTGTGTGTTGAGTGTGTGCTGTGTGTGTTTTGAGTATGTGTTGAGTGTGTTTTGAGTGTGTTTTGAGTGTGTGTTGAGTGTGTTTTGAGTGCATGTTGTGTGTGTGTGTTGAGTGTGTGCTGTGTGTGTTTTGAGTATGTGTTGAGTGTGTTTTGAGTGTGTTTTGAGTGGGTGTTGTGTGTGTTGAGTGTGTTTTGAGTATGTGTTGTGTTAAGTGTGTGTTGTGTGTGTGCTGTGTGTGTTTTGAGTATGTGTTGAGTGTGTTTTGAGTACATGTTGTGTTGAGTGTGTGTTGACTGTGTGTTGTGTGGGTGTTGAGTGGGTGTTGACTGTGTATTGTGTGTGTGTTGTGGGTGTGTTGAGTGTGTGTTGACTGTGTGTTTTGTGTGTGTTGAGTGTGTGCTGTGTGTGTGTTGTGTGTGTTTTGAGTACATGTTGTGTTTAGTGTGTGTTGTGTGTGTTTTGAGTATGTGTTGTGTTTAGTGTGTGTTGAGTGTGTTTTGAGTACATGTTGTGTTTAGTGTGTGTTGTGTGTGTGTTGAGTGTGTGTTGACTGTGTGGTGTGTGTGTGTTGAGTGGGTGTTGTGTGTGTTGAGACTGTGTATTGTGTGTGTGTTGTAGGTGTGTTGAGTGTGTGTTGACTGTGTGTTGTGTGTGTGTGTGTTGAGTGGGTGTTGACTGTGTATTGTGTGTGTGTTGTAGGTGTGTTGAGTGTGTGTTGAGTACATGTTGTGTTTAGTGTGTGTTGTGTGTGTTTTGAGTATGTGTTGTGTTTAGTGTGTGTTGAGTGAGTGTGTTTTGAGTACGTGTTGTGTTTAGTGTGTGTTGTGTGTGTGCTGTGTGTGTTTTGAGTATGTGTTGTGTTTAGTGTGTGTTGTGTGTGGGCTGTATGTGTTTTGAGTACGTGTTGTGTTTAGTGTGTGTTGTGTGTGTGCTGTGTGTGTTGAGTGTGTTTTGAGTATGTGTTGTGTTTAGTGTGTGTTGTGTGTGTGTTGTATGTGTGTTTAGTGTGTGTTGAGTGTGTGTTGAGTGCGTGTTGTGTGTGTTTAGTGTGTGTTGTGTGTGTGTTGAGTGCGTGTTGTGTGTGTTGGAGTGCGTGTTGTGTGTGTTTAGTGTGTTTAGTGTGTGTTGACTGTGTGTTGTGTGTGTTTAGTGTGTTTAGTGTGTGTTGACTGTGTGTTGTGTGTTTTGAGAGTGTGTTTTGAGTGTGTGTTGTGTGTGTGTTGAGTGTGTGTTGAGTGCGTGTTGTGTGTGTTTAGTGTGTGTTGAGTGTGTGTTGTGTGTTTTGAGAGTGTGTTTTGAGTGTGTGTTGAGTGTGTGTTCAGTGTGTTTTGAGTGCGTGTTGTGTGTGTTTAGTGTGTTTAGTGTGTGTTGACTGTGTGTTGTGTGTGTTTAGTGTGTTTAGTGTGTGTTGACTGTGTGTTGTGTGTTTTGAGAGTGTGTTTTGAGTGTGTGTTGTGTGTGTGTTGAGTGTGTGTTCAGTGTGTTTTGAGTGCGTGTTGTGTGTGTTGACTGTGTGTTGTGTGTGTTCAGTGCGTGTTGTGTGTTGTGTGTGGTGTGTGTGTTGACTGTGTGTTGTGTGTGTGTTGTGTGTGTTGACTGTGTGTTGTGTGTGTGTTTACTGTGCATTCAGTGTGTTGTTATGAGAATTATATGTCATGAACATTCGATGTGATGAAAGAGGCCTGTAAACACTTCAGACACTGCAGGCAAAACTCACCTTTCTCCTGCAGGAACACAGAAACGTTCTAGCATAAGCTTCTACTGGAAGAGCTGGTAAAATGCTTTTTTCTCTTTTTGTACATCTCTTACACGCACACATATATAAACTCAGAGTTCTGTTTAATTCTCACCCGTTTCTGTTAAAACACTGACTGAAACATAAATGGATTTCCCAACTAGCTGCTTGATATCTGGGAAGGTGTTTTTTATCATGTGACTGGTCAGCTTTGCGATTCCTTCTCCATCAGCTATCTACAGAGAAACAACAGGTTACATCACACATGTGTATAGTATAGCTGTAAAATAGCTCAGATAGTGATTCTGTTCATCTGTTTACAGACATGATATATGTGAGACGTGATTTGAGAAGTACAATTGATTTGTGTCTATACAATTAAAATCAATGGGTGCCACTGTTGTTTGGATACCAAAGCACTTCAAAATATCTTATATTGTGTTCCTCAGAAGCAAAGAATATCAAAACGGTTTGGAATGACACGAGGGTGAGTAAATGAGGGAAGAATTTTCATTTTTAAGTGAACTTATCCCTTTAAATAATTGAGTAAAACATGTGAATTACTTAATCACATTTGTATTCACTCATCTGTGTTGTTTGCAAACAAATAGCTTGTCCAAACAGTTTGGTTTAGGAAACAGGCAGTTGTTATTCACTGAAGATGTAAACGCACCAAAATCCTCTGCAGTGAGGCAGCCATGCTTATTTTTCTGTCATTGTCTATGACACCAAACACAACGAAGGCACTTCCTTTTACTTTATAACCAAACAGGTACCTACAAAACAATCAGAATGTCAAACATTTATTTTTCTATGTAAAAGTACTACTTATATGTAAAACAGTAATGAAAAACTGCTGCCGTACTTTGCTGCTATGTCAACAGTCAGGGAATCCTCATTCACATAGAAGAATGATTTGCTTGGATTTAAAGTCACTTCAAAGCTTGGTAGCACTACAAAACAAAACAATGTGTGTTGTACTCACACAGCTTAATAAAAGAATTGGTTATATAAATGATATAATAAGAACCTAACCATATTCCAATACTTCGAATTCCGTGGTGAAGTTCTTTTGTGGTGTGTTCTTGTATTTTGCAACTAACTGCCAAACCCCAGAGCTTTAAACACGATGGGCAGAATTTCAAGCGATATTGAAAAATTAAAAAACTAACAGAGTCTAAATTATGATCTGATCAAAAAAACTAACCTGGCAATTTCTGGTAAAGGATAAGATTCACTCTTGAGTCCTCCATTTGGGAAGAATGTATCTCTTTTAAGTGTGATTCCTTGGGGATTCTTGGTAAACAGCAAAAAAGCAACAGGAATTTGGTTGTAAAGAAAGTCCATAATGAAGCAAACAGGGGCTACAATGATTGAGTTACACTTGAAAGAAGCATTGTGTTTGTGTACCATGATATCAACTGTGATGGAAGCGGAATCAAGTGGGTGCTGGTAAGGTGTTAAGGAGAAGATCCTGTAATTAACTAGAAAAATACATCATAACATGGACTACTATCATTTCCTGTAAAATTATACGGACAAGCAAATATATCATGACCATGTATGTCAGATTGGCTTAAGCAACATCTGATGATGAAATGGTTTGTATTTGGACAGACTGAAACTGTATTAAAAACTTGTTTTGTGAATTTGTGACTGTGACTATTTTTTACAGGCTATTCCTGGCAACACTAATATTGTGCATGTAACATGTGCAGTCATATTTGGACTGTTTATGTGATCTTACCTTTGCTGGAAGGTGTATAAATGGGTTTGTCTGTTTGTACAAATATATATCCGGATTTAAATGAGACCATGACCACTTTCTCCAGAACACTGGCTGGAAAGTGAGCCTGTAGAACCACATACTGCTTCTCCAGAGGATCATCAGAGAAGAAGTTCTTGTCACCAGGAATCTGCAGAATCAGTTGCTGTATATCTGATCATTAAAATTTCCAATTTTGCAAGTACTAATCCAACTTGATGCATCGTTTACTAATTGCAGAGTCTGGAGTTAACGTCTCTGGAGTGATCAATGCTTCTGTTCTTGTGAAAGTGTTACATTTGAACTCCTTCAACAGTAGTCTGAACTTTTTCAAGAGTTTACCTTCATAAATAAAACTGAATTCAAGCTATTCATAACACCTGAAGTGCTACTGTGTACATGATTCCCTGCAGATTGAATCTGTTTAGGCTGCAGTCTCTGCACAACAGCTAAATTAAGCACATACAGTGTATATCTGTCTTCTGCCATCTGCATTGTCTTTGAGCTGGGAGTCTGTTTCATCCTTAATGACCCATATCGTACATAATTGTGAAATTTGCCTTACAAACAGGGTTGGATCTGAACAGTTCTCGGATCATCTTAAAACTCAAATTTTACTTTCTCTTCTGCTTACAAATTTTAAACCCTTGATTCTAGAAATATAAATGTCTTTTTCCTCATATTTCTTATCTCATAAAGAGCAAATACGGAACAAAGGCATTCCAAGCATATATATATGCTTGGAATGCCTTTGTTCCATATATATATATATATATATATATATATATATATATATATATATATATATATGATTTTTATTCCTTTTATTATTCCTTTTATATTAACAATAGACATGTTGGGTAACAACAACATTCTGATCATGTGGACCAGTAGCTCTTACCTTTATGTCTGTAAGGAGTTGGAAATTGTTGTCCTTCGTCAGTTTTACTGATTTGGACACCAGCTCTAATTTTTTGTGTGGGTGGTTCTTCACTGCAATCCTCACGTTCAGGTCTCCTGCAGAGTAATCCTGAGCCTCCACGAACACGTTCTCCGAGGAACCCACACTCAGCAAATTAGGAGACGACAGAACGTATCTGAGTTTCCAAATTAAATACATATTTCATTATTTCACATTCTGAGAATTTTCTAAAAACAAGCACATACAGGAAAATTAATAAATGATTGTTTGAAAATGATTGTACTTACAGTGGTTGACATAGTGTTAGCAAAGGAAAGCAAAAAATAAGAGCAGCCAACAACACAACACATCCATCCATCATATGTACATGCTCCAGTCCCTGCATGTGACAGCAACTAGAACAGATGCATCATTTCAGCTTTTATCGGTCAATTATCCTTCCTTATTTCAAGATATCATCTTTGCCCTTAGAGCTGATCATTGAGCAACTATAGAATGGGGTAATTTAAGTATGAGCAAGCAAAAGAACTACCACTGCTGTGTGCTAGTTTTGTGTTGACTGTGTTGCCTAAAATCTTCTTATGATCTCCACCCAAACAGTGTGTCAACACCGCTGAGAAAAGGGCAAATTTAGTCTTCATTAACAATTAAGTGTTATGGGTTAAAAACCATTTACAGTATGTGCATACATCTCTAACCAGTAAGCCTCTGTGTGTAACAGGTGTGCAGGCATTTGAAGGAAAGTCATATAGCTGATTTCATTTATCCCCATTATTCCCACCTACAGCAACAAAAATTAGAAAGTTACTGTTTTCCTTTGGCGTGTTTTATCTTAGGTGAAACCACATCATTCAATAGATTAAACATAACAACAAAGAGAACATAACAATTTCTGCTGATTTGTCTCCTGTAGAGAAAACATGGTGAATGACACTGAACAAGGGCAGTCTGCATTCAACAGGTGTCTACAGGTGGTACAAGCAATTCACAGAAACTGTGACCTTGATGGCTCTTAACTGTAATTCACCATTGCTGTGTCCAAACACTCTCTACAAATACATTTGTTTGACATTTGCTGGTTGTCTTTTTTTATATGCAATCTCACCGTGAACCTGAAATCAGAAACCACAATTGCTCAATAAATAAAGTACCAATGAAGAGGAGTTTTAACTACTCCTTGTATGGGGCAGTTAAAGAGGCTTGTGTAATTAAACTGTGAAGGGTAAAACACCAACTATTTGTGTTAGTTATAAGGTTACTGATAGTTGTGTTGAATACTTCTGCTATTAGAGAATACTTCAATCCAAAACTGAGGAAAAGCAATTAATTGACAAATGCTGTCAGAATTGTCACATGCTCCTCAAAGAGAACGCGAAGCTGATGACATGCCATGTTGAATTCTGGGTAAATATTTTGTTTCAGTGCCATATTAGGAAATATGCTGTCTTTCTGCTACTGAGTTTAGGGCAGTATTTTGATTTTTCTGTCATGATTATGAAAAATGTCACCACTGTTGGTCATTCCTGCTGCATCAAGAACATGCGCAGTAACTCACTTCACTGTTTAAGGGGAAAACTGGACAATATAATACGTTTTTTTACCTTTTCTACATGTAAAAACACACAGGGAAGCAGGCTGAGGAAGTGACGAGAAGACACCAGATAGTCTTCGCTGATTAAACCCACTGCTTATTCCTTATATATAAACAATTGATGTTGATGTCTGCTGAATGTGACCTATAATCTATAATCCTCTGTGGCCATGAGAAAGTGAATATTTACAATGACAACAATGAAACAACAGTTACAGTCAAATGTTTCAGACAAAGAAATGGATCAACTTATTCAACATATTTTTTTGGATATTTATATTTTGGATATTTCTACCATATGTTGGCAGAAGCAGCAGCGTGACAGTGTTTTCATTGTAACCAGATACATTGTGAATGTAATTCTACAAAACTATAGTGAAAACATCAAATGATCATGCAGTGCAATAAAATAGCCTCTTCCCTGTTTTAAATGATCTTTGTTTCTGCAATGAATTTCAATATTTTCATCTCATAGACCACTGGCCCATTTTGTATGTCAGTCAACCCTGCATGTGAAATTATAAGCAAAAATCTAAAAGAATCAAAACCAAGCAAAACACGTTTATCAGTTATTAATTAAACCTCATTGTAGTGCATTGTGCATTACAAAATTGTTTACACACTTGTTGCATACAATTCTTAACTTTCACCATTTTTAAAATACACTGATTAACTATTCTTCTGGACCATAAAAGATCAACAGCTGTCAGTTTATGAAAGGTTGACCCAACATGCTTTTGTGGTCTTTTACTGGAAAGTTAAATCTGATTGCAGTGAACTCCACTCTCTCATGAGCTGACATATTTAGTCTGGAACTAAGAGAGTTTTTTTAGACTGTTGCTAATATTTTATATTTTTGTTTTAAAACAAAAGTACATTATGTCTTCATATTCATATATATAATATTTAATAATATTCAGAAAAAAGTCTGGAGTGTTTTGGTTAACATGGTGCTTTCCCAACCGGTCAGTGGTCGGAGCACGTGGATTACAGGCCATACAGCTTTCCATGCTGTGATTGATGGAGTCCCAGACGGGAAGCACCACTTGATTGCTCGTTTTATTCAGGGAGCTAGGCGGTTGAGGCCACTCATCAGTGTGAGAGTCCTTTCCTGGGACTTTGTCTTTGAGGGCCTGGGTGGAGCCTGGGTGATCCTGGGCCACATTGCCACACTGTGGGCGTATCTATATATTTCTTCAAACAAAGTTATAACCTGAAGATGTGTTTATTTCATGTAAATTCATAAGCTCTAAGGATGCGCATTCTGATGATATCACTGGTGGAGGTTATTTAAGCCAAGTTTGGTCGAACAAAGAATACTGTCAGCATTATGAAATGTAGCATCTCGTTCCTGCTTTTTAGGGAACAGGATTACAAGTTACCTGAGACGTTCCCCTTTAAGAACCATCGGGTGTAATCGTCAACATATATGATGTGCCGATGATTAGCCAATCAGTTTGCAAAGATGTTTGATTTCCACAATGAGAAACAGCACAGCGTTTGACTGGCATCTTACTGCTGTCACAATCATATTATGCGTGCAACAAGGCCTTCAGATCCATTGGCTCCTCCAGAGTATCTCTTCGGTCTGTTGTGTAATGTTGTACTGGATTAATCTCACACAAAGATGTTGTGTGATGTTGTTCTGTCAGTTCTGTTTCTGCTTCACTGTGACTGAACAACTGTGGGCGGAGCCAGTGATGCAGTGATGTAAAAGCACTTGCTTTGGGGCAGGTCATATGAAAATGAATCTAGCTTGTGACGTCACAAATCCAGCCATTTCACATACTGTAAATCGATTACATAAATGCTTTCCTTTTTGAGAAGGGAGGTGTTTTAAACTTTGAAACTTGCAGGATGTATTAATGATTTCAAACCTCTTTTTTTCAATTTTATTTCACATTGATGTTTTTATTTCATTACCTTTATTATAAAAATTAAAGTATTTTGACAACACAATATTATCAAACAAATATATATTTAAAATACACAAGATGTTGATTTGTAATTTCTGTAATCAACAAACACTTGTTATATAATTATGTAGTGCATCCTTTTAAAAAGAGTGTATTTGCAAGTTCAGAGATGCCCAGATATTTATTTCTGTGTTCTTGAGTTTGACTCTCCTCTCTTGTGGGCCAGTACTCAATCCAGGTCTGTTCACCCAAGATGTACTGCAGTCTGAACACATTAAAGGCAAACACAAAGTGACATTGTGAGACTGTATGCCTCCAAATCTTGTCATTTACAAACACAGATATTTAGTGGACACCTACCTTGCTTCTAGTTTTGGCAGGTCAGTGGATTTGCCCATGATGAGGTACGACTTGCCTTCCTGGAATTCCAAAGATTTTCTGCAATTGGGATGAGCAAGGAAGGGTCTCACCTGTCCCTCAACACCTTCATCAGTGCCTGTAGGACATTAACGGCATTTAATGTAATGGCATTTAGATCCCTGGGGCCATATTACAGAAACAATTCAGAATCCTTTCTTAGCAGTAAACATGGTGATTTCACTTAGGAACTTATTTGGAAAAATGATCTAATGAACTAGAAGTTTCTGTAATATGGCCCCTAAACATGGAGGACACAGATAACAACGTAGGACACAAAGGACAATGGCATTGGATAGAAATTGGCAATTGACAATGGCATTGGCCACATTTGAAATGCATTTCATTTTAATGAAGATAAAATGACTACAAGAAAATCCTGCACACTACCATTAATTGCAAATGTATCAAAAACTCTTTCTCTTTAAATCAACAGTGATACATGTTTGGATTGGAGAACGACAGAATGATGAACCCTACCTTCTTTCAAGACTTGATCCACCTTCATATTATAGATGTCTGAGTGTTTGGCCAAATTCATTCCCACCACTGTGACTTTGTAAACTGTAAAATACACGTTACATGATGAACTACACAAGAGCTGATTTTTATTGCATTTGCACAACAGCAATTAAATTCAAACAACTTCAGTATTTACCGTAATCCATGCCAGCTTCACACGCTTTATCCAGACGATCCTCTTCTTTGACTTTGTTTTTATTCTGATAACTGCAGCGTTCTGTACAGAGATGTTGAATAGTCATACACACACATTTACTATCTAAGTGAGGACATGGCAAAGTTATCTGTTGTTGTAATACACAGTTTTTCCTGATTAATATAGTTTTCCTGATTGAAAACGTTTAACATTTTTAGAAAAAAATGCCATCACATTTTTTTACATATTTTTTGTAAGTGTTCATTCAAATTCAAAATGTTCTCCATTCCCCCCCCCAACCAAAAAAAATACCTCTTTCTATTTTAAGAGGTAATTTCCTTCCCTAAGTTTTTTCCACTCATCTTTTAAAACTGAGCTATAGTATAATTAAGTAATCAAAGCTTTAGACGTGGATGGGAGTGGATGGATATGGCCTCTTTATGCCACTGAAGTGTCTTTGTCTTGTTTCTGGCTGATAATACCTTCTGCACACTGGCACACTTCTCCATGACATAATCTGCTTAGAGCACCATCCTCCTTTTCAGGGTGGTAGTACTTTGTGCAGCGTGCATCTGAGAAAACACATGGGATTATTGAAAGAGAACTGTGTACAGTGTGTGTGTTTGCAGTGTGTACAGTGTGTGTGTGATAATATCTCACCCGGTGAGTAATATTCATACACAGTGACTCCAGCAGGTTGGAGTAAACCCACTTTATTGATCTTGTGCATTCTGAAGGCAATTCTTTCTCTCTCTGTATGAGACACCTATTAGAGCAGAAAATCAGAACAGTATAAAACAGAGTATTCAATGTACCTCTGCAGCTGCAGAAATCGTGACTACACAATATTGTGGTATAAACCAAGATTATATGTGTAAAGAAAATGAAGTCTGCCTTTGAGGCCACAATCAACAGAAATACCTTATCTACATAGATGATGAGGGAGCCTCGCTCTGAGAGCTCTTTGTTCACCTCAAATTTCTGAATGACTCTGTCCTTCCCTGTGGTTAACTGTGGGAAAGAAAATGGGATGATTCAATCACATAATGCTCATCTTCATGTCCAATCATAGATTCTTCTTTGGAACATTTGAGACATTCCATATGCCTAAAAGGTTTTGATTCTGGAAAGTTGGGCTCTAGAATGGAGGCGTTTAATCTTTGTTCTGTCAGTGTGAGGCGTCACTGCTTCAGTTCTTCATCATAGTACCTCTGTGAGATCTCTTTCATCCACTTTAAACCCTGTCAGTAAGCCCACATCCAGAATACTCATGGTGGCATCGCTTGTTTGGTTTTTGTAGCTGTACAGATGAATAAATTAATAGCACATTTTATGCACAGACTTATATAATATTGTGGCTAAATCTACATCAGTAGGTGTTTCAGTATATCATATGCTAATGATATGCTCTACATCCAAACATATATCGACGTATTCTCAAAGATTAACTGTGATTATTTTGATAACTTACAAGAATTCCATAGTGAGCTTGTAGCTTTCCTCAGCCCCCGGATAATTCACTTAACAGAAAAGAAAGGATTAAAATTGAGATGCACAATTTAACAAGGTACATTAGGGTACATTAGCTCAACAGTTGTGTGTCAATCATACCATTACGATCTCGCTCAATTTTAACACTCAGACTAAACTGTTGACAGTCAGAAATCTTCTCAACAGGTTTGGCATAGTACAGGGTCAGCACCTGTAAAAGAGCAGCAGTTTTCAGCTCAACATTTGTTTAAACTCTCACACAACTGTACAAACTCTTGAACACTCACTGATAGACTGGCTGTTCCAGATCCCTTAGCAGTTACGTTGAAGTCCTTATTTAGCTCAACCTGTTAAGTAAACAGACATATTTGAGTTATCATTATTATTTGAATAATGACAGTGAGATCGTGAGATTCATGAAATATCTAATGATTTCATGTCGATTTACTGACATGGTTTTGGAGACAGTAAGCTCAACTAGCCCTTAAACATGTTTATTTCAGAATAACTTCTAACCTTGTCTGACCGTGTAACATGCACATTGTCCTTTTTGAAAGCCCATCTGACTGGTTTGCTTCTTCCTGCTACAGTCAATTCCACATCCAAATCCAAGTTTTGCTCATTCTTCACTTGTGTGCGGTAATCAGCTACAGCCTGGAATACCATGATTGTTGCCTAGAACAAACGTGTGTAAAATAAGTATACATGACAGCCTATTCAGACATTTTAACTTGAACTGAAAGCTGTAAGCAGCTTTAATTTTAATACTGCTGTCTCCTTTAGGATTATATTTTACATTCTTTTTTTTACTTCTGTGTTACATTTTGACACATACGTTTAAAAAAACAAGTTTACCTGTGTGGTGCCAGAACCACCATAGTGAGATTGCTGTCTTGCCAGCCAGTGCACCGCCTCTCCTGCTTTGTTATATTCTTTTGCTCTCACGAGGGCAAGCACAGCATAGGCTGTGGCCTCCAGAGAATGATAATGTCGTCCAGGAACAATCCAAGCAGTTCCGGCTGTTCAGAAGACAAAACAAGATTGTGTTGCTTTGTCTTCATACTCTTTACTGTTCTTGCTACCTATTTTTCGAAAGTAAGAAAGCTTTTTAGCTAGAACAAAAGCTTTTATTTTATACTTTCAGATATAGTACAATTTTGTAAACTGCAACTGAACTATTGGTTCTGCACGTTACACACATATAAAGCTAGCTGAAGTCTATGCTGTGTTCTGTCGAGTGCAGGGAATATTTCACAAGGTGACATGTACAACCTAGAGGTAGGGAAACTTATTTACCAGTCAATACGCTAGCTTCATTCACTTCCAGAACAGTTGTGGACAGTTCCAGAACACTTCACACACACACACACGGTTCTGACTGCTTCAGACGAGGCAGAAATTCATGGAAAATCAACTGATCAATTGTTGTCTAAACTCCCTGATGATTAGTCTTTGGCAGAACTGTTGTTTTTTGGATATCTTTTGGCTATATTGGATATCTTTCCTGAGGTAAACATACCGTTAAAAGGCAGTTCACATTATTGATGTTTTGTGAGTGAAAGACTGACTGGGCGATTACATGAGAGATGATCGTTTTCGGCCAACTGTACTGTGTCTTTCAACATATCCTGTTATGTTCTGTTTTCTCTGTTCTCTCTATTTTCATTCCATTTGAATTGACTACAGCTACAGCAGTATGTCACACCACATTAAAGAGCTTGAAAACACTTAATATTTATCTATCGCGGAACATTGACGGTTTACACTTTATCACATATAACAGCACAGTTTTTGTCACATTAATGTGTCACATATTTGATGTACATTTATTTACTTATTTGGTAGCAGAATACTGATACAGATAACCATACAGTCAACTGAACGATGATAACTGACTGGCTGACTGTTAATATCCCTTGTGTAAAAGTTGATGTTTTGTTGGAGCTGGTTAGAACACTGCTCACCTTCCTGTTTAGTGGAATGTTTCATTAGCAGATCTTTATTCAGTTTGTCCACACTGGCCATGGCGTGGGAAGTCATAGCAACAGCATAAGGATTGGTCAGTTTGTGAAGTCTTCCTTCTAAATAGCCAACAGCCTTTTTCATACTGTCATGAAGACTCTACAAAGTTGTGCGTGAGAGGTCAAAGTTAGAAGATCTTACAAATAAACAATATACTGTATACAGCCGTGCTGTATGGTGGAAATACTCTACTTACACCAACTGATGCAGCACAAATCTCACTGCCCTCCTGCATAGCAATCAGAACAAATGCTGTGAGGGAAGCATCGGCATCTTTCCCCTGTACATCACCCTGAATCAAAGAACAAACAGATCAAACAAATAACAAAACAATCAGATTTGGTGCATTGTGTGATGTTATAGCTGCCACAGACATCTTGGCATGTTGGGTTAAAAAGGGCACCTTATGAAGCAGATAATCGGCTTGCACTGTGCAGTGATACCCCAGCTAACAGGAAACATTCTCAGAACATTAGCTAACATTCTCTAAAAGCTCTATAACATTCTTATAACCAAGCAATAATGTTAATGCAATGTCTAAAAATGGATGTTTTGAACAATCCTTAAACTTTCAAAAAGTTTTGATGATTTTGTTACTTGATGAAAATGTTTTTTACAACCTAAAATTGTTGGCTGGGGCATTTTTGTGGCATGATTTGGCCACTGTGGCATTGTAAAAATGACATCACGCAATTATGAGAGCACTGGTATGACTATGATCGACTTCTACACTTGCATAAGTCATAAATATGGGAACTAATAGCAAATCCAGCAGTTAATAGACAAGGTTAACATTTATTAATCTTTCTATCCCAGAGGCCTAAACAATATGAAGGAAACAAAGCTACCAGAGTGTTGTATAATATTTCTGATGCATAGATCTGCAACATCACAGCAACATTCAACTTACAACCATCTCCCCATGAATTACAGCTGAATCCTCTTTGAAAGACCCATCTGGCAATTGTTTGTTGAGAACCAGCCACTTGAGGGCGCTGCAGAGCACATGTTCCTCTATAGCAATGAGGTTATTGGCCATAGCAAAGACTTTAGCCACATATGCAGTCAGCCTTTAAAAGAACGAAAACCAGAGACACAAAAAGAAACCTGCATTTAAAACATATAAAAAAACTTTTTAAAATGTTCATAGTAAAAAATGAACACTTTACCACGTGCTGCTTTGTCTATCTACCCAGGCAGCGTAGGACCCGTCTGGTTTGCGGTAGGTCAGCTCCCGCTGATAACCTTAATACAAATAAGTTTAAGAAAAACTTTACATTTGTTACAATTCATTTTTTAAAGTTTTAAAACAATTACGTCGAATCACTACAAATTTGAATTAAATGTACTAGAGTCACAATAGAAAGACTCACGATAATGATATTATCATAGTATCTATTTAAATTTTTAATAAAAAAATGGTCTTTTTGACCAATGAATCACATTTAAAATATGAGTGTAGTGAGGTAGAGAGAGAGTTTGTAAACATTGTGACTCTTAGGCAAAATCTTAAATAGGTACAGTAGCAGGCCTGTATATTAATAGAGCTACACAAGCCCCTGCACACCACAAATACCACTTAGTGTGAAAACACAATGGGTATGCGATGCTCACACATCCAGTAGTGTCTGCCAGGTACAAAACAACTGTTGCATGGGTGCTACTGTGGTAAATCTATTCATTGACTGTTTATCTCCTAGCACATATATGTTGTACTGTACATGCCAGTATATTGCAACACCCATCATTTACATGATATGAATAATTTTTTTGGAAAATATCACAGTTATTGTCAATGCAGGTATATTGTGATTGTTTTTATTTATTGAAATCTGCTGACCTGTGGTGATATGGTTAATGGCTTCGTTTCGGCGGTCCATGCCGACAGTCTCCCACTGATTTGTGCTGTCCAGATAGTGAGTGGCAATGAGAGGTAGAGTCATATAGATCATGGTCTGCTCTCCACACCCGTGGGGCTGCACAATAAGTCGACCCATGAAATCTCCACTGATGGCCTTCTCAACTGTCTGAGTGATCTCCTCACCTGGATGGAATGAACAGAGTGAATGCAGGCTAAGAATTCAATTCAGTTTACAGCACAAGTAAACATTTGTTTCTGAGGATTGAGGAATGTATGGATGTTATTAAATGTAGAGGTCCTCACCACTCCTTAAACAATACCAGCAAACAGCTGTGCAGAAATAATCACTAAATGTTCATAACATTGACAACATTTCCATTACCAGTTACTGTGATGAGAGTGCTAGCAGGTGTATCTGGAACCCGATCAGGGGGTGTGCCAATTCTGATAACTTCATGTTGTTGTCCACCTTTTCCAAATGGGATAAAAAAGGAGTTGATGCTTCGAACATTTTTGTTATACCCACTGTATTTACAGCAATGACAAGTTTATTTTAATAACATGACAACAAAGTAGTAGCAACAGCAAAAATTTCCTTTGTGTTTATCGCACACAGTTAACCATGTTATCAAACTGATCCTGCCAAAAAAATCCAAAACACTGCATTATCCATGTCAGGCCAGTAGTGGGCAATGTCAATAGATAGACTGAGCATGTAATAGGCACATGCATGATGTCACCATTTTCACAAATTTATGGTTTTGTAGTTTAAACAGAGACATTAACAGTAGCAATTTCAACTTGCACTTTAAAACAAGTATGCATTTTCAGGCCCCCAAAAGGCTGTTGTCATGTACATGTCAGGCCAACAGGAGGACAGAACCTGATGATGGTAGAGATATAATGATATTCACATTTTTGTGTTTTTGACTGGATTTAAAATGAGTGTGACTTTTATGACAATTATTTCTCTTGATAGGCTAGAAACAATATCATCCAGGTTCAGAATGAATCTCACCCATCTTAGTAGGATTAAGCTCCACATTTTTTTCCATCACCTCCCTTAGGACACCCTCAGACTAAAGGAGAAAATGACAGAGAGATTTATCAACCTGTAATTCTGAGAATTCTGTTAATCTGAGAATAACGTTAATTTATTTATCACAATATTACGATAAACAAATAAAAAGTGCTAAAATGGACAGAAATCCCATCAGACTTACCACCACCTTCAGGGGCTTTCTCACTCCATCAGTGTTCACAGAATCATACGCTGCAGCTTTCACCTCAATCTGGTGATCACCCAGCGTCATTGGAATAATCACAAATGGTACAGATCTTGTAGAAAATTTGTCAACTTCTACCACTGTTCGGTATTTACGCTGCTTACTGGCAGAACTGCAAACATTTTCTGTCTCCATAAACTCCACTCGAACCTGGTGAAAAGAGACAGCGGACAGACTTCAAAATCTGTAGCAAATTTAGTAGGTGTCTTTTTTGAGGGCATATTTCTTCTAAAATAATTGCAAGACAAAGAGACTATGTTAAGATGCAAAGGGAAAAAGTGCCAGATTTAAGACTGAAGAGTAGGAAGAAGAGAAATTATACAGACAGAATTACCTTTGTCTTCTGTGGGGTGTAATTGTGAAGAATGGCTTTGATTTCCAGCTGCTCGTTGCGAATGGCTGAGTACGGCATCTTGAGATCAATGAAAAAATTCTTAAAAACCACCATCTCCACAGGATCTGCCACACAGATCCCTTTAGAAAAGAAGACAGCAACAGAGAATGTTATCCAGTGGCAAGACGATTTTAGCTCAAAATATTTTGGCTTGTAGCTTCATCTCACCATTTGTGTTTGACAGGCTAATGGCTAATATTTGCCAGGTAGTGATGGATTCTTTCAGATAGATTCTGTCTTTTGTCAATGAAGTTGTTACACTGGAATAGGAGGAAATGACAAGTAAATTGAGAACAGTTTATATACATCCCTGAAGTTTATTTGACAGCAGAATTTTACATGATCTGCCCAACAGGCTCCACAAAGGCATTCTACATTCACAGCATTCTACTGATTACCAGCACAGTCGATCATAAACTAGCTATGTTATTTCTACACAGCTGTAACACAGCCTCTGTTTAACAGTTTAGGCTCCCACTTACCAGTTTTTCTCTTTGCATACGGGAAGATTTACCTCCTCCCAAAGCCAGCTCTCAGGGAACTGCGTCCGGGACACAATCTCATCAGACTGTGTGTAATAGTCATCATCATCTTCACCTGGAAGTGCATTCATGTATGTATGAATACATCAGATAGTGAAACTATTAGAAACAGTGTGAACATACTTACTGCGAGCCAGAATCATCTCCGCCTCTCCAGCCTTCTCTCTCCTCCTTCTCATCTCGTTACAGCAGTGAAGAAAGGCATTAACACATTCTTGTCCATCTTCAATGTACGTGGCTCTTCGTTCACAGGTGTAGCCGAGTATATTTTCCTTCATTCCATCAACACAGCACTTCTTCAGCTCACCGGAGTATTTACTAGCTGAGAACACAACAACAGTGAATAGAAGAATATAGTCAAACTGCTGGGAAAAAGATGAAGGTCCCAACTTTGTGTTTGAGAAGTAAACCGTGACGTTAAATGGGTTCAGAAGCTTTATGAGTATGTGGATTAAATCTGTGTGGATTAAGTCCAAATTCTCACCCAGTGTAGTCGTGACCTGCAGAAGACTCTCAGATCTTCGTCTTCTCTTTGGAGGTGTTGGACACTCGTGCACTAGAGGACCATAAATATAAAGAATTAGCATATTGCAATAATAACTCAGATGCAGAGGAACTCAAATGCAGCAACTTATCTATGTACTACAGTTTACAACCTATGAGTAATTATTTGAAATGCATCTATAGGTCAGTTAAAGGACGGTAAGGAATCAGGAAACCATCAGGAATCTCTCTTCAGAAATTAAAAAAATAAAAAAGTACTTGTTCTGGTGCTGGTTCCTCCTGCAGTGCTGGATTCAAACATCAGACCAGCATCATAGAAAACTCCCATACTGTCCCTTCCACTGCCTGCCGTACAACCAGTGTCATGTTTCTCAATGACATCCCAGATCTACAGAAAACATAGCAGTTAAGAGAGTTTATGACAGTGGAAATCAAGAGCTGTTGTATGTAGCCTCATGACGATTCATCACCTTGGACTGAGTGAGTCTGTTCTTGTTGAGAACCTGCACAGCCTTGTCAACCACCACCAGCCCAACTTTAGCTCCAGAATCTCCAGTTATTTGTAAGCTGAACTCGTCACCTGGGCTGTAATGTTTGGCCTTTTCCTTCACCTCAAGATTGAGCTGTTAAATGAGAGATAAAATGCTAAAGATATCAAGAATTAAATTTACCTACAGGAGAAAGAGTCACAGATGTTAACACAAACGTCATTCACCTCAGTCTGATGTCTTAATTATCATTTGCATTTGACACTTTTATCCAAAGTGACTTACAGTTCGTTTAAGTTATACATTTGATCAGTATGTGTGTTCCCTGGGATTCAAACCCACAACCTTTTCATTGCTAATGCAATGCTTTATCAGTTGAGCTACAAGAACATGTTTGGAGCTACAAGAACAATTAGCACATATAATTCAAAACTAAGAACATCCACATATATTATTTGTTTTCTTAAAAGGTATGTGAATGTTTTAGTGTATTGTCTACATAAAATATTAGTATAGTCTTAAATAATTATTTTATTCAATTAATATTACTAGTTTTTTTACTACTTGTTCATTCCTTGTGATGGTTTACTCACCGTTCCCATGCATGTGTCCTTCACATCAACCCAGACTGAATCAGAAACCACCTCATCTGAGCCCACATGGTAATACGCCACGAAGCGGAACGAGGGCACCATGTCTTTGGTTACAGGCAGAGACAGAGTCACTACAGCCTGTCCTCTTCTCTTAAACCTGCCTGCCTTCACAATCTGCCCTTTACTGGTGATCTGTGCAAAGAAAACACAGAGACAAAGTAACTAGTACATGTGATTGTTCATACAATCTTCAACACAAAGCTGTTGTCTGGTGATGAAAAGATATTTACTGTATATAATGATCATAAAAGATGGATTCATATTCCCATGAACTAAAGCTATCTGTTAGAATCTGTTAGACCGGGATGTAAAATATTACATAAAACACATCTGACTATCTGCTAAAAACAATCTCAGACAGACGACCCTAAAACTGCTAGTGCTGACAGGGTCTGTTCTGACCTAAGATCTCTAAACAAATCTCATCTCACTGATGGTTAAAAGTCACATGACTGAAACAGGTGAGCAGATGAAATCCTACCACATTTGGGCTGCAGCTGTCATTGCACAACTATCAATAACAACTAACATCTCTCACCATGTGTGTGTAATCTCTCACCATGTATGTGTAATCTTGATCTTTGACTCCTGGACTTTTTCCTGTGTTCAGATCCACTTTCATTTGATCATCAATTTCTAGCTCTGCAGCATTGATGGCAATATGCATGTAGTTGTTGGTTTTGGGGATGTAGGCCTGAGCTGTCATCTTCTTCACTGCCTGCTGTTCATCCTGTAATTGTGGGTCTTTGGTCTTCGCCTGGAAAAACAATGTATAATTCTTGTAATAAGATGTATTGTGTAAAAACAGACAGACAGATAGATGGAGCACTGAATAAACATCTTTAGGTTTACAGTGGTATCAACATTAGTGCCGTTGATAGGCTGGTCTTACGGTGATCTCCAGTGTAGACGATTCTCCCTGAGAGTTGATGGTAACCTTTGCGATGCCATTGGCTTTTGTATGACCTTTGACCTCTCCAGGGTTGATCTCCACTTCCACATTTTTAGCAGGTGTCTGGTCAGGATTTGTCACGTAAACCTTTTATAAAAAAACAGGGTTAGGGTGAGAAATAATCATAAAACAACTGTGACATAACTTATGTTAAATAGAAAGATTCAACGTTATGGTTTATAGAGAACGTCTCCAGTTACTAGCGTAACCTCGGTTCCCTGAGAGACAGGAACGAGACATTGTGTCAGTCAGTAGCTGACGCTTTCAGGGAACCGAGGGGAAGCGTCAGCTACTGGGAACGGCTACTACAGCTACTACGTCTCTCAGGGAACCGAGGTTACGACAGTAACCGGAGACGTTCCCTTTCGAGAGCGGTTCACTCGACATTGCGACATTGAATGAAAAGAGGCTATAGTGGCCACATAAACCTTCAAATTGGAAGGCGAGCTACCCGCTTCCATTCTATGCTGCAGAAATGATAATATATCAGACACAGCGGTCCGGGTCCGCGTTACACTCCTCACACCATCTGGTGAAAACTGCCCATTTCAGAGTGTACAGATGCCTGGTAGAAGAAGCACGAGCCTCTGTGAGTGTGTCGAGCACATTGCGCGACAGAACATCCCACTTCAATGACCCCCCTGAACCCGCCACACATGCAGGTCCCAAAGCTCTGGGCTGGGATGCTATATCGAGCCGTTGGCTTGAGAAAGTAGGTCTTTTCTCAGCGGAATCGGGCACGGGGGGGTCACCAGCATTTCCATCAGATCGGGAAACCAAGGCTTGTTTGGCCAGTTCAGGGCGACCAGAGACACCAACGCTCTCTCCTCTCTGATTTTGCATAAAACCGTAGGCAAAATCTTCACAGGAGGAAACGCATACAAGCTGGCTTTTGGTCAGGGAAAAGTGAGAGCGCAACATGAGAATTCAGCCACAATTGCAGGGGTCGCATGAGAAGAAGACCGAAGTGGCACACCAGTGTTGCTGCCGCCATCAAACCCAGGAGCCTCCGAAACTACCTCAGGGCGAGCGAGTGGCCAAGCCTGAACGAGCGCAAAGCGCACCGAATGCTCTGTACCAACCCTCCGACAGGTGAGCTCACATCACAACCGAATCTAAGTGTACCCCTAGATATGTTATAGATCGGTTCGGGACCAACACGCTCTTCAGCATGTTCACTCTTAGCCCCAGGGTACGAAGATGTTGAGGAATCAAATCTACTTGGCTGTGGAGCACATTCTGTGAATGGGCCAGGATCAGCTAATCGTCTAGATAATTCAAAACGCGCACACCGCGAGGGGAAAGCGCAGCATTCATGCACTTTGTGAAAATGCGAGGGGCTAGTGCCAGCCCGAAGGGAAGGAGTGAAAACTGATAAGCCGTGCCCTTGAAGGCAAACCTCAGAAAGCGCCTGTGATGAGGGGCTATCTGAATGTGAAAATAAGCATCTGTCAGATCGATCGAAGCAAACCAGTCTCCGGGACGGATTTGCGCTAGAATATGCTTCAGTGTCGTCATTTTGAAAGGACGCTTGTGAAGCACCTGGTTGATGGGTTAAACCAAAACCATCAGGAGCTCTGCTTCGGAGCTGACGCTCCCTGACCTGGGCGAGGGCTTTTCCCGGGTCTGCGGTGTTTCCTTGGCTGGTCCTTCCAGCCTTTAGCACGAGCTGCCGGCTGGGCTTTAACTGCCGCAACGATTGGACGTGCTGCTTATCCGGTCTCTGGGACGGGCGCTGAGCAGAAGAGGAGTGGGGAAAAGTGGCTCATGGCACGAGCGTGTTTCTGAGCCTCAGTGAAGCGCTCCAAAGAGGCTGGAGGGAGAGATCGGAGCGTTTAGAAGGGTTTTTTTTGTCCGCCTCTCTCATATTTACATTTACATTTTACATTTATTCATTTAGCAGACGCTTTTATCCAAAGCGACTTACAAGTGCGGAATACAACAAGCGAGTCAACCTGAAGAGGCAACTAGACACAATAAGTGCTCACAATACAAGTTTTAGACAGTGCTCAGAGTATCATATTCTACAACAAGGGAGAGATTTAAAGGGAAGAGGGATAGGAAATGAAGGGAAAGGAAATGAAGGTAAAAGATTTTTTTTTTTTTTTATGATGAGGTTAAGTGCTCACGAAAGAGATGTATTTTCAGCTAATGTTTCAGCTTTCAGTCTTTTGAATATTGCCAGGGATTCTGCATTACGGATAAAGGCAGGAAGATCATTCCACCAGCATGGAGTAGTGAACAAAAATGATCTGGAGAGTGATTTTGTGCCTCTCTGAGATGGTGCCACAAGCCTTCGTTCCTTCTGTGATCGCAGGCTTCTGGTAGGAGTGTAGACTCATAAGAATGAGTGAAAGTAGGAGGGTGCTGACCCAGTGATAGATCTGTAAGCAAGCGTCAAGGCCTTGAACTTGATGTGAGCAGTGAGCGGTAACCAATGCAGAGAGATGAGGAGAGGGGTGACATGGGCTCTTTTGGGCTCGTTGAAGACGAGACACGCTGTAGCGTTCTGAATCATTTGTAGAGGCTTGATTGTGCATGATGGCAGTCCTGCCAGACGAGCATTGCAGTAATCGAGCCTAGAAATGACCAGAGCCTGGACGAGAAGTTGAGTTGCATATTCTGTTAGAAAAGGCCTGATTTTCCTGATGTTATGTAATGCAAATTTGCATGACCGAGCCGTCTTAGCAATGTGTTCTTTGAAGGTCAGTTGGTCATCAAAGATTACTCCAAGATTTCTGGCCGAATTTGATGGGGTATTTGAAGATGTACCTAATTGGATGGTGAAATCGTGATGTAGGGTTGGATTGGCAGGGAAGACAAGAAGCTCAGTCTTTGTCAAGTTGAGCTGCAGATGGTGTTCTTTCATCCATGCCGAGATGTCCGCCAGACAGCTTGACATACGTGCAGCTACCGTGGGATCATCTGGAAGGAATGAAAGGAAGAGCTGCGTGTCGTCAGCATAGCAATGGTAAGAGAACCCGTGTGCATGTATGATGGGGCCGGAAATTCAGGAAATTCTGAGAAAGGGATTCCCCATAGCTTCAGCTACTGACGCAATGTCGAGTGAACCGCTCTTGAAAGGGATCATTTGTAATTAATGTTTAAGTGCTTATCAGTTATCATCTGTAGGTTTGTAGTTTTGTCCATGTTTCGTACCGAGACATCAAAGGGCATTCCAGGTTTGAAGAATTGAGGTGTTTTCTTGAAGTGGATTGTGTATGGTGACGTCACAATCTGAATGCCTCTCCTGTGAGCTTCAACCATTTCACTGCCTGAAACACAGTTTGTCAACATTTATATAACAACAAACATGTATATATGTGTGTGTGTGTGTATGTGTGGTCCTGGTAGTCCCTATATTTTGGGGACCAAGTGTTCCCACAAGCATAGTAAGACCAGTAATACCAGCAAATTTTGACCTTTAGGGGATATTTTTAGGTTCTGGTGCTTGTAAATCATACAGAACGATCTGTTATAAAAATCTAAAAATGAAAGAAAATTTTTGTTTTAGATAGAATATACAGTTTGTATAGTATAAAAACCATTATGTCAATGGAATGTCCCCTATGAAACGTAAACTATAAAACTATATACTATATATAGCCTAAATGCATGTGTGTGTGTATATGTATATAATTCTATATATATTCTATATATAATTCTAAGCAATTTTATTTCTTTATTTAATTTCATCACAGTAATTCCATGTTGTCCATAACGCTGCATGTTATATTTTTCCAGTTTTTTCCTTATTTCTATACTTCTTTCATACATCAACCAGTTTTTCTAAAACACACATACACATTCACGTAAACATACAGATGTGCATACTGATAAATGAAAATGTGGCTTCTTACCGGTATCTGTTAAAACACTGACTGAAACATAGATTGACTTTCCAATCAGCTGATTGAGGATTGGGAAGCTCTGAAGAATCATTTCCCTGGTCAGCCTTGCTGTGCTCTTTCCTTTAACTATCTGTTGATATATGAGAGAACATGAGCAGTCTGAGGACATGTAGAATGGTGTTTCTGTGTAAATGTGTTTGATCTTGAATGTGTTTGAATTGATTCTTGGTGGAATCTATGGTGGAATAAGATCAGGTTTGTTCACACTTGGCTGTAAATCTCACCGGAACTCTTTGTAGAGATCCAGCAATACTTGTTTTTTTCTCTTCATCTATCACGCCAAACACCACAAATGCTTGTCCATCTACCTTCTGCCCAAACAGGTACCTAAGAACCATAAAAGATTTAACGGCAAATGGCTTTTGTGACAAAGTGACAAATTATGTAACAGTAAAATCATCCAAACTGTATTCTCTTGAAATTGCTGTGGTTGGTGAAGTCATGTTGTCAGGTTGATTCAGGCATATTTAATTTTTAATACAATTTTCAATTGAATTTAAAGAATTAGATGTCAATAATAAATGTAATGTAATGTAAATTAAATTAGATGTAAATAATAACCGAAAACCAAAACTAAAACATGAAATTTGTCTTTGGAGATTATATAAATATTTTCAACATATTGTCACTGCAAAAGCTTCTCATCCCATCTAAATACACAAGAACAGCAGATGAACTTGTTCTTATTACAGTATTTTGTAGTTTACACTTTTTATTCCACACAATACAAGTTCATTTTAAACACAAGAACAGAATAATTCCTCTTACTCTGCACTAATGCTGACTGTCAGACTCTTATCACCCACATAGAAGAACAACTTGCTGGGGGTTAATGTGACTTCAAAAGTTGGAAGCACTAAAAGCCAAACGAAACACACACACAAAACAAGAAGATAAACACTTTCTTTGAGTTTTCTTATTTCTGCACGACACGCTGCTGTCGTTGTGGCATGTCTTACCGTATTCTTTGACCTCAAAGTCTGCAGTGAACTTATTCTGTGGAGTGTTTGTGTAGCGTGTGACCACCTTCCAGATCCCAGGACTTACAACATAAACATATCAGATTTCACATTAAAACAAACAGACTATGACCAGATGTCTGATCTTACAATACACAGATCTGCTGCTATTTACAGGTGCTGTTTACTGATAAAATCAGAAGTCACATTTCCATTTACATAAAGCCATTGTCCTGGAGTAGATCATTTCAAATCACATTCTGTTCAGGTCTTGATGGTGCTTCCCAACTAACATTTTAAGGTTGTAAGAATGTTTCCAATAAGTAACAGAAATGTTGAAAAAGTTGTAATGTTAATGCTTGATTCTGAGAACATTATTCAGACATATTCAGGTTTTTAAAATGTTCCACTATCTACATAAACATAATGTTTTTGATATATGTTATTTTAACATTATATTATATTGAACATTTTCTCTAATGTTACTACAAGAACGTGTTTTGATAACTTTGAGAGAACTTTTAAAGAACATTAGCCAACATTCTGAGAACAATCCCTGATAGCTGGCTTTAAGCATCAACACACCTGGAAACTTCAGGGATTTTATATTTTCCAGACTTGATTCCTAGTGCAGGAAAAAGCTTCTCTGATGAAACAGTGAGACCTTGTGGATTCTATTAAAAAAATGAAGTAATCAGAAATCATCTTTCTAGAAAAAGATTAAATGTCATGAATGAGTTATTTGTGTCTATGTATTTGTGCCTGTTCTATTTATGTGTGTACCATTATATCCACAGAGATTCCCGACTGACTGAATGGCTGCAGGTTTGGAGTCAGAGAGAAAATCCTGTACTGAACTGTGAAAGAGATCAATAGAAAACTGAAATATGAATGGTGATGGTTTAAGTTACTCTGGATTCATCATTCACTAATCTTGTTATAAACTGTATGTCATTCTGAGGTGATCTAACCTGTGCTGGCAGGTGTGTAGATGGGTTTGTCTGTTTGTACAAATATATACCCAGACTGGAATGAGACCATGACCACTTTCTCCAGCGTTTTAGAAGGAAACTCAGCTTGTAAATACACATACTGCTTCTCCAGAGGATCATCTGAGAAATGGTTCTTATCATCAGGAATCTAAACAACACAGTTAGAAATAATTGCACAGCATCACTATTAAAATGTTTTTCAAATGTATCATTGCAAAAAGATGAAGATGAATCTGTGCTGAATCCCACTGTGCTTTCTCACATGTGCACAAAGCCCCAGTATGTTAAAGTGGGTCACCTTTATACTTGCAAGCAGCTGGTAACTGTTGGCTGCAGTCAGTGTCACTGATTCAGAAACGATCTCCACATTTTTGCGTGGATGGTCCTTTACTAAAATCTTCACATTCAGGTCTCCTCCAGCGTAATCCTGAGCCTCCACAAACACATTCTCTGAGGAACCCACCCTCAGCAAATTAGGAGCTGATAGAACAAATCTGAGAAGATACAATCACACAGTTTAAACACAGATATATAAAAGAATCTGTAAATGAGCTGTTTTTGATACTCACAGTGGGTCACATAATGTGAGCAGGGGTGAGGAGAGAAGAACAACAGTCAAGCACAGCAGCTCCACATTCATCCTGACCAACCGTCTGTCACTGTGACTGTCTGTAACATGCAGCACCTCAGATTTATACTGATCTCACCCCCTCAACCCCCAGCGGCCACACCTCCCCACCCTCTGACACCCACTTCCCATCAATAGGGATTAGGTAACACATCCAAGCATGATCTTGGAGTTTCCAAACTTGCTACAACATATTACAATAATATGGGGGCACACACATTTATTAAAATACAATAATTCTACAGTTCTAACACACAATCCCTACAGTGTAGAGATAAAATTATGCTTTAGAGAGTTTAACTTCAACGAGTCTCCAAACTCAAAACTAGTTTCAAAGCTTCTATTATCCACTGTGCATCACTGTATGTTCATAAGTCTAAAATGTGCTTCATTCATGTATGTATAAAGCCACACTTATAACACTTTTATTTCCGGTGCTAGTTTTTTTTACTAAGTATTAATGTTTCATTAAACACTTATGCTTTACAGTAATGTCAAAAACAGTAAACAATTGAACACACTGAAATGTGCTATTTTTTATTAAGTCATGTGTATTTTGCATCAGAATCAACATCAAAGCTTGTGAGAGAGTTAACTGACTCACATTCAGATTTCCAGTAAATGACCTGCGAAACCCTGCTGTGTAAAGTTAACCTTTGATAAGCTGGCAGTTGTGTTGATCTTTTAGGGGTCAGCGGAATATTGACCCGTCAGTTTTCATGAATATGCAGTGTGAAGCATTGACGTTTGCTCAATTCATTTGATAAATGTGTTTTGCAGTTGTGCAGTTTCTACATACAACAGAAGTTACTCTATTCAAAAATTTAAATCAAGATGAGCTGAAAGTAAATGAAAGTCAGAGTAAACAGAACACATTTAGCCAAGTCTGATCATGATATTTAAGACATGTAATTACTTACATGAGTCAATATTTCTTGAGAGAGAGAGAAAATTTGTTTCGGTATATACAAGTGAAGTGAAATGATGTGAAGGCCAAGCATATTAACCCATTCTCAGAACTTATCCAATTAATTTAACCCATCCAGATTAGTACACACATATTAGGAGAATTAGACACACACTAAGAACCACAAACACACAACCAGAGCAGTCGGCAGGCATTCCGTGCAGCATCCAGGGAGCAATTTGGGGAAACTCAAGTGTTTCTAGCCGGCTTTGGGAATACAAGGCTCACTCTATCCAGCAGCCCACAATTGCCCATAGTACGGCCCACAGTCCTGTATACTAATACTGCCCACTAATACTGCCCACGGTCGTGTATACTAATACTTCACACGGACCTGTATACTAACACTGCCCACGGTCTTGTATACTAATACTTCACACAGTCCTGTATACTAACACTGCCCACTAATACTGCCCATGGTCGTGTATACTAACACTGCCCACTAACACTGCCCACAGTCTTGTATACTAACACTACCCACTAATACTGCCCCCGGTCCTGTATACTAATACTTCACACAGTCCTGTATACTAATACGTCACACAGTCCTGTATACTAACACTGCCCACGGTCTTGTATACTAATACTTCACACAGTCCTGTATACTAACACTGCCCACTAATACTGCCCACGGTCCTGTATACTAATACTTCACACGGTCCTTTATACTAATACTTCACACGGTCCTGTATACTAATACTTCACACAGTCCTGTATACTAATACTTCACACGGTCCTGTATACTAATACTTTACACGGTCCTGTATACTAATACTTCACACGGTCCTGTATACTAATACTTCACACGGTCCTGTATACTAATACTTCACACGGTCCTGTATACTAATACTTCACACAGTCGTCCTGTATACTAACACTTCACACAGTCGTCCTGTATACTAACACTTCACACGGTCCTGTACACTAACACTTCACACGGTCCTGTACACTAACACTTCACACGGTCCTGTACACTAATACTTCACACGGTCCTGTGTACTAATACTTCACACGGTCCTGTATACTAATACTTTACACGGTCCTGTACACTAATACTTCACACGGTCCTGTACACTAACACTTCACACTGTCCTGTATACTAACACTGCCCACGGTCTTGTATACTAATACTTCACACAGTCCTGTATACTAACACTGCCCACTAATACTGCCCACGGTCCTGTATACTAATACTTCACACGGTCCTTTATACTAATACTTCACACGGTCCTGTATACTAATACTTCACACGGTCCTGTATACTAATACTTCACACGGTCCTGTATACTAATACTTTACACGGTCCTGTATACTAATACTTCACACGGTCCTGTATACTAATACTTCACACGGTCCTGTATACTAATACTTCACACGGTCCTGTATACTAATACTTCACACAGTCGTCCTGTATACTAACACTTCACACAGTCGTCCTGTATACTAACACTTCACACGGTCCTGTATACTAACACTTCACACGGTCCTGTATACTAATACTTTACACGGCCCTGTATACTAATACTTCACACGGTCCTGTATACTAATACTTCACACGGTCCTGTATACTAATACTTCACACGGTCCTGTATACTAATACTTCACACGGTCCTGTATACTAATACTTCACACGGTCCTGTATACTAACACTTCACACGGTCCTGTACACTAATACTTCACACGGTCCTGTACACTAACACTTCACACGGTCCTGTACACTAACACTTCACACGGTCCTGTATACTAATACTTCACACGGTCCTGTATACTAACACTTCACACGGTCCTGTACACTAATACTTCACACGGTCCTGTATACTAACACTTCACACTGTCCTGTATACTAATACTTGACACGGTCCTGTATACTAACACTTCACACGGTCCTGTATACTAATACTTCACACTGTCCTGTATACTAATACTTCACACGGTCCTGTATACTAATACTTTACACGGTCCTGTATACTAATACTTCACACGGTCCTGTATACTAATACTTCACACGGTCCTGTGTACTAATACTTCACACGGTCCTGTATACTAATACTTTACACGGTCCTGTATACTAATACTTCACACGGTCCTGTATACTAATACTTCACACGGTCCTGTATACTAATACTTCACACTGTCCTGTATACTAACACTTCACACGGTCCTGTATACTAATACTTTACACGGTCCTGTATACTAATACTTCACACTGTCCTGTATACTAACACTTCACACGGTCCTGTATACTAATACTTTACACGGTCCTGTATACTAATACTTTACACGGTCCTGTATACTAACACTTCACACGGTCCTGTACACTAACACTTCACACGGTCCTGTACACTAACACTTCACACGGTCCTGTACACTAATACTTCACACGGTCCTGTGTACTAATACTTCACACGGTCCTGTATACTAATACTTTACACGGTCCTGTACACTAATACTTCACACGGTCCTGTACACTAACACTTCACACTGTCCTGTATACTAACACTTCACACGGTCCTGTATACTAATACTTCACACGGTCCTGTATACTAATACTTCACACGGTCCTGTATACTAATACTTCACACGGTTCTGTATACTAATACTTCACACAGTCATCCTGTATACTAACACTTCACACGGTCCTGTATACTAATACTTCACACGGTCCTGTATACTAATACTTTACACGGCCCTGTATACTAATACTTCACACGGTCCTGTATACTAATACTTCACACGGTCCTGTATACTAATACTTCACACTGTCCTGTATACTAACACTTCACACGGTCCTGTATACTAATACTTCACACGGTCCTGTATACTAATACTTCACACGGTCCTGTATACTAATACTTCACACGGTCCTGTATACTAATACTTCACACGGTCCTGTATACTAATACTTCACACTGTCCTGTATACTAACACTTCACACGGTCCTGTATACTAATACTTCACACTGTCCTGTATACTAATACTTTACACGGTCCTGTATACTAATACTTTACACGGTCCTGTATACTAATACTTCACACTGTCCTGTATACTAATACTTTACACGGTCCTGTATACTAATACTTCACACTGTCCTGTATACTAACACTTCACACGGTCCTGTGTACTAATACTTCACACGGTCCTGTGTACTAATACTTCACACGGTCCTGTATACTAATACTTCACACGGTCCTGTATACTAACACTTCACACGGTCCTGTATACTAATACTTCACACGGTCCTGTATACTAATACTTCACACGGTCCTGTATACTAATACTTCACACGGTCCTGTATACTAACACTTCACACGGTCCTGTACACTAATACTTTACACGGTCCTGTATACTAACACTTCACACGGTCCTGTACACTAATACTTCACAGGTCCTGTACACTAACACTTCACGGTCCTGTACACTAATACTTCACGGTCCTGTGTACTAATACTTCACAGTCCTGTACACAATACTTCACGGTCCTGTACACTAACACTTCACGGTCCTGTACACTAATACTTCACACGGTCCTGTACACTAATACTTCACACGGTCCTGTACACTAATACTTCACACGGTCCTGTACACTAATACTTCACACGGTCCTGTGTACTAATACTTCACACGGTCCTGTGTACTAATACTTCACACGGTCCTGTATACTAATACTTCACACGGTCCTGTATAATAATACTTCACACGGTCCTGTATACTAATACTTCACACGGTTCTGTATACTAATACTTCACACAGTCGTCCTGTATACTAATACTTCACACAGTCGTCCTCTATACTAATACTTCACACAGTCGTCCTGTATACTAACACTTCACACAGTCCTGTATACTAATACTTCACACGGTCCTGTATACTAATACATCACACGGTCCTGTATACTAATACTTCACACGGTCCTGTACACTAATACTTCACACGGTCCTGTATACTAATACGTCACACGGTTCTGTATACTAATACGTCACACGGTTCTGTATACTAACACTTCACACGGTCCTGTATACTAATACTTCACACGGTCCTGTATACTAATACTTCACACGGTCCTGTATACTAACACTTCACACGGTCCTGTATACTAATACTTCACACGGTCCTGTATACTAATACTTCACACGGTCCTGTACACTAATACTTCACACGGTCCTGTATACTAACACTTCACACGGTCCTGTACACTAATACTTTACACGGTCCTGTATACTAACACTTCACACGGTCCTGTACACTAATACTTCACACGGTCCTGTACACTAACACTTCACACGGTCCTGTACACTAATACTTCACACGGTCCTGTACACTAATACTTCACACGGTCCTGTGTACTAATACTTCCACGGTCCTGTACACTAATATACACGGTCCTGTACACTAATACTTCACACGGTCCTGTACACTAATACTTCACACGGTCCTGTACACTAATACTTCACACGGTCCTGTACACTAATACTTCACACGGTCCTGTGTACTAATACTTCACACGGTCCTGTATACTAATACTTCACACGGTCCTGTATAATAATACTTCACACGGTCCTGTATACTAATACTTCACACGGTTCTGTATACTAATACTTCACACAGTCGTCCTGTATACTAATACTTCACACAGTCGTCCTCTATACTAATACTTCACACAGTCGTCCTGTATACTAACACTTCACACAGTCCTGTATACTAATACTTCACACGGTCCTGTATACTAATACATCACACGGTCCTGTATACTAATACTTCACACGGTCCTGTACACTAATACTTCACACGGTCCTGTATACTAATACTTCACACGGTTCTGTATACTAATACTTCACACAGTCGTCCTGTATACTAATACTTCACACAGTCGTCCTGTATACTAACACTTCACACGGTCCTGTATACTAATACTTCACACGGTCCTGTATACTAATACTTCACACTGTCCTGTATACTAATACTTCACACTGTCCTGTATACTAATACTTTACACGGTCCTGTATACTAATACTTCACACGGTCCTGTATACTAATACTTCACACGGTCCTGTATACTAATACGTCACACGGTTCTGTATACTAACACTTCACACTGTCCTGTATACTAATACTTTACACGGTCCTGTATACTAATACTTTACACGGTCCTGTATAGTAATACTTCACACAAACTAAACATACAAACAACTGAAAAAACAAGCATTTATGTAATTTGGTTTGTCATCACGAACGCACAGATTAAACCAGGCTGAGGTGCCTGGACGCAGAGGTGATGATCACGATCATGTGAATGATGAAAACATGCTGGGAAGACTGTATCCAATAAAAATACTGTGGGACTCTGATATAGGAGGTATACTATTTTACTGAATGTTAACTAGTATGTTTATTATGCGATATACTAATGCACATTGGTATACTGTGCTGGGTGAAGAACAAACGGCAACCATACTGTTTGAAAATCATCATGAAGGTGGTTTAGAGAAAGCGTTTTGAACAAGTTAAAATTAAAGCTACGTTTATATTTGTTTACCTTTGGTGGTAAGGTGCTAATTTCTAGATTTATGGAAAAAAGTTCATGGTATAACTATTATGGTAGTGTTTAAAAATGTCTTCTTTTTTTTTTTTTTTTACTGTAGGCTACATTTGAAGAGCGAGAGCTGTGGTGCAGTGGTACTTTTTGTAATAAAGAGACCAGAAACTGTTTTTGCGGGTTTGCTTGTGGTTCTGGGTTATTTCCCCAAACTAATAATTAACCCCTTCAGTCCACAGCCAAATTATAATGCTGTAGTTAAGGTTATCTTCTCATCTGTGTGTTTGCATGTCTGACTTCTGTCTACCTTACACCAGGTTAAAGTTCTCTTCCAAAATGTTAAAGGATGACCACACGAAAACCGTCTGATCGGTGCAATCACATTTAATCAGGTACTGTTCCAATTTGGTGAGTTTGTTTGGTCCATTCCTGGCAGTATCGGTTATTGTGGTTGTGTTTTTTTCCCTGTGTCCTCCATAAGAGGTGGCAGATAAAAGGGAATTACTATCAGAGTGCAGAAAAACAGAAACAAGCCAAAAACCATGGACCTGAGAAACCTGGACCCACCCTCCCCCTGTGCTCAGAGATTGATCTGAGCACAGCTTTGTGAGAAATTATGCTAATGTGACAACACACTGCTTAAGAGAAGAGACAGACCTAAAACCTGTCCGTTTAGGCTGAGATGAATCAGTACGCAGATTTAGCACAATAAAGCACTGTGAAGTTCTTCCAGACAGGTGATGGCCATTCCAAAATGTTCCTCTAGTAATACTGTCACAGACTCTCTCTTAAATGGTATTTATTCAGCAATATTGAATTTTAAGATGAATGAATACTTTCACATTCTAAAACGCTGTTATAATTAATAGAAGAATTAAGTAGGATTTGTAAGAGGTTTTGCTAACACACTTGGAGATATTTTGGAAATGTATCTGTAAAGGTGAAGAAGCCAAATGATTTATGTTTATATAAGTGCTGTTAACTGTGCAAGAGGATAACCTGTTTTTTTAACCTTTATGTTTGCTCAAATATGTACCTTTGGATGTGGACTTACCTCGATGCGAACCAAAATAGCTAAAAATTATCAATTTAACCACTTCAGATGTCCTAAATCAACAGTTGTGTTACCCTTTTTCAAAGGCAGAACTGAAAGACAGCTACTCACAGTTTAAAACACTAAAAACAAATACGTTTTGAACTTTAAGTAAAAGATCTTGGTTTTGTGGATAGTTTGGAATGTCATTTGGTTTTAACTAATGATTCTGCTGTGTCAATGTTTGTTCTCTGCTTTCAGTCTTTGGAAGGCAGAGCCTTGCCCTCTCTGATTAGCCTTCTATAAATTTTTACAGATATATTACTCAAATGTGATTGGGCACATTTTATTTGTCAGAATTTCAGTTTACTTCAATAACAATTTTAGCAATTTATGTCAAAATTAAATCAAAATTGCCCACAAAACATAATTGTGCATAGTGCACATTATTTCAAAGAAACAAACGTGTGAAATTCTTTAAAATGTAATCGGCTCCACCTCTGAAATGACATTCCGTTTTGAATGATGTCACCAATGCCACTTCCGTTTCAGTCAATTAGTGCAGATGGTGAATCTGGAGGGGAGCTCTCCACAACCCACTGCACACTACAACAGGAAACAGTTTGATCAGTTTTAAGAATAAGAAAAGTCATTTTTGTTATTGTTACACTCTGACACTCTTGGTTAATGATGGCTGGGTGTGTGCCACCAGTTAATGTTCAAATCTCTTCTTCAGCTCTGAAACCTTAATGGGTACCTGGTCTTGCTCCTCAGCTAGCAACTCTTTTGGAGTTGATGTAACAGGTGATTTTGAATTTTGTTCATCTGTGTGCATGCCAGTCGCTGACCTGCTGGATGCTGCATGGATGTTGTAGCTCCTGAGTGGAGTTCTCCGTAAATGATCCTGCCCTTTGGGGTTGGTCTGTGAGACTTGTTGCTGGAACAGAGCTACACGCTCTGGCAACACGTGCTGTGACAGGTAGTCAACACTCACCTCATCTTCTGGTTTGTCTGACCTCTCCTCCACATTGACAGACACAGGAGAGATGATTCCTCCATTTGTACATTCTTGAAATATTTCAGACCTTTGTTTGGCCTCAGACAAGGTTTCTTCCTCATGGTTTGGAGATTCCAAGTCATTTGTCATTTTATCCTCCCCACAATGTTGTTCTACATCCTTTTTTTCTTCATTGTCTGCTTGTGTCTCTGTTTCCACTCCCCTTTCTCCAACTATTGTCCCAGTATCTAGACTTTCCTTGAGCTCATCCAGCATTCCATTTACTTGTCCATTTTGTGTCAACCAGTGATCATGTTCCTCTTTACAATTCACTTTCAGGTCCAGAGAAGCATTTCCTAAATGTTGTATGTCTGAACATAAACTTTCTTCTAACCTCTTGAAGCTTTTCTCTGACTCATCAAGCTCCTTTTCTTGTTTGTCAGTCAGAATAGCAGACTCCTCCCCCTGATCATCAGGCCCCTCATCTAGCTCCTCCTCCCAGCTCATAAGACTTCCGCTGTTTCCAACAGAGGGACTTAGGCTTTCTTGACTGGGTGTGGTCAGACTTCTCTGAAAGATTCATTTAAATGGTCAGAGCTCATACATGAGTATTTATGTTATCCCAATTCCATATACAAGGTGCTGGTACAGTATGTATGAGATGAGAGTTATAGTGTGTAGGTCTTACGTGCGAGATGAATTCACTGCAATCTGAACTGAAGAGGTCCAGACTGCGTGTGCTGTACAGTAAGCCCGGTTCTCTGGAGCTCTGGGTGCTCAGAGTGTCAAAGATCTCTCCAAGCAGGTCCATCTCTTCTGGATCGGCCATGAGAGAAAAATCATCATCGTCTTGTAACTTACTGGATCCAGGACACTGCTCAGGCTCCTCTGCTGCACTGCAAATGCACCCAAGCATATTAACAAATGCAAAATAACAATGTAACAATGACATGGTGAATTGACACTGCATCAGTTTCCGCTCTCACCTGTCCTCACAGGTGTTGTCTGATGTCAGTTGTCCTGTTTGGTAGGTGGCGTGCTTGCGTGCTGGCCTACGGGGCCGAGACTGACAAAAAACAAAACACAAATAAGTGTTTATAAAAATAAAGTGCAACATGCAATATTGTAATTAAACACAAGGTGGAGCCAAACTAAACAATTGTGTCATTCAGGGGTATAACAGAATGGGTCATTACAAATTATCACTGATCAATTATTATTAATAATCTCTGTTTATTAATGATAATAGATAATAATGACAGTCTGACTGCATATCATAATATTATACAGCTACTTACAGAAAACTAGAACAGCTGTGTGTTAGATGTTGTCATAATATTAACATTAGAAGTCACTCACCCTTCCAAAGTGCTGTGTGATTGGTAGACGGTTCTGAAGGCAATCTGATTGGATGAGGCGATATGTGTGCGGTCCACATACAGACCCTCCCCTCTGCAGCATGTGAGAGTCAGTTTGCTCCTGGGAGCAAGAATCCAGAAATATAATACAGACACACACAGAAGCACCTGCCATTTGTACAATATAAACTCACCTTTAATGACAAAAGGTTTCTCAGCCCAAATTTGCTGTGATATTTAGTCTGAATGAGAGAATTATAAATTAATCAGTGTTAAGTAATGAAAACCATTTCAAACCAGAAAATATCATAATCATGTAGAATAAATAATACTGCATAACACTTGACAGCACATTACAAAATTAAGGCTATAATTAATCTTAATCTGTCACTTTTGCCCTATTATTTATACATGTGGATAAATTTACACTGAACACTGGATTAAGTCAAACAGGTATTCTATAAATAATATATACTGCAAATATACTAAGAGATGGATGGTATTCTGCTATTCAAGCAAAACAAGATCTCCAGAATCCAGGTTTTTCCCTGTTCCATGTTTTCAGGTCTGTTATGTTTGTAGTGACTAAATGTCAGAATGACACATACCTTCAGATTTCCAACCCACTGTCGACATAATTTAGAACCACCTGGGAAAGATTACAGAGATGTTTAAATTAATGTGATTAATGGCTGACACACAGGTTACACACAGGTACAGTACAGGCAATGACTCACCTGATGGGGCTTCACAGTGCAGGACCTCCTCCTCAAACACATCATCTGGCTCTCTGCCCTGGTTCAGCATTTCCAGACGCCCATCAATAAACTGAGAACATAATTTTACTTCACTGTATTTATGGGCTTTTTCAGTGTATTTATAGAAGACTGTAGAGCAATGCTAGGAAACTACTTTGTAGCTTGCCAAGTTACAAGCTATTAAAAGTAGCTACATTAAAGCTCCTTAAAAGGGCAGCATCTTTTAAAAATACTAATAAAAACTAAAAATGAACTAAAAAACTAAAAACTAAAAAACACTTCGATTTTATATTCTAATTAGTGGCTTACTTTTCTAGCACACAAAAATAAAGTGTTTTTTTCACTAAATACATGACAATAAAATTGCCAAATATTATTCACGAACTTTCTTTGTTCAGTTGCAGTTACCCATTAAACCTCCACTGTATGTGTTTGTAGATGCAGTACCTCTTTGAAACACTGCAGGTGAATGGCGCTGTCTAAAAACTCTCTTTTACTTTGACACTTATGACTCAGAAATAACTCCTTACAGAACACGACCGGCCCTTCCTTCAAAATGAGACAGAGACATTGTGAGTGAATAGGACATATATGAACCTGAAGGATTCTTTACATAAATGTGTGTCACTCACAGCAGGAAACTGTAAAGCATCTCTATAGCCTCCAAACAGCAGAGCCTGAGCTCTGAGAAAAGCATGAGCGACCCCTGAGCCCACCAGCCCTGCCTGTTTCTTCAGCCTGACCTTCAGTCCTGCCACCTACACACACACAACAGAGTTCCATTGTAACGTGTCCAGTGTAATGAATAAGTCACTCCTCCGTCCACCATCCATCCATCCATCCATCCATCTGTCCATCATCCATCCGTCCGTCCATCATCTACCCAACTCTCCACATATCTACACAATACATGAGTGACCATTCAGTGACTCAACTCAAGCAGCTCTTGAATTAAGGAAGAAAACAGGACATGACATTAAAATGGAATCAAATTGAAATGAATTCATATAAAAATCTGCTGATGTCGTTTTTTATTATAATATAATTTTACATAGTTAAGAAAACATGTCTAATACAGAGACAATTTTTTGTCACAAAACGTAGAAATTTAGTGAATTTCGCTTCCTATAATATTAATTCAAATTCCAATTAAACATCCTGGGTGGCATGACCATTTTCAATTCAGATTCACACTCATCAATGAAAAGAGAGTCACTTCTGAAATTCTGAATTTTGCTCCACCCTGGCAGTTGGCCAATGAGTCTCACCACATCAGCAGGGATCTTCTTTAGATCCTGGTGGGATGATTCCAAAGTGTTTGTGTCCACATTCAAAATGACCACGTCCTCCAAAGCTCGAGCCCTCACTTTCTACCGAACAAACAGAACAGACCGCAACAGACCGTAATAAATGCGTTTGTGTGACAAAATGTTAATGTGTGAGAAAAAGAATCTAGAGGGTTTCTGTACCTCTGCCAGGCTGGAGTGAACTCCGATGAGATACGGCATGGGAGCACTGTGGAGAAGATCAGACACAGTCAGGATGCTGTTTTCCTCTGGATGGACGTGTCCTGCTGTGTGTGTGTGTGTGTTCTCACCAGCAGTAGTCCAGCAGGTGAGATGGAAGGACAGGAATGAAGATGTGTTGCCAGTACATGGGGAACAGTATGCTGTTACATGCATGCACACAGGCTGTCAGCTGAACACACACACAAAACTCTGTTTATTGAGTGCAGAACTGGTCTGTGTGTCAGAGCTGTACTGAGGTTTCTGCATGTTAAACTCACCGTGCTGAGCTTGCTGCAGTAGATGAGGATGCGTCTCTCAAACAGCATGCTGGCATAGAGCTGCAGCAGGTTTGCCACATCCACTGCGAGCACCAGCTCTGTCAGGTTCCTCTGATACACACACACATAACACATGAATGGGTGGGTGGTCGCATGGATGGAGGGATAGATAGATAGATAGATAGATAGATAGATAGATAGATAGATAGATAGATAGATAGATAGATAGATAGATAGATGATAGGGTAGATGATGGATGGATGAGGGATGGAGGGAGGAATGGATAGATGGTGAGATAGATACGTGGAGGGTTTGGTAGATGATTGATGGATGATGGATGGAGGGGCATGATAGATGGATTAATGGATGGATGTAGAGTTGGGTAGATGATGTATGGATGGATGAAGAGTTGGGTAGATGATGTATGGATGGATGAAGAGTTGGGTAGATGATGGATTGATGGAGAGTTGGGTAGATGATGGATGGATGGATGGATGGATGGATGGATGGAGAGTTGGGTAGATGATGGATGGGTGAATAGACTTACACTCTCTGGAATAGAGGGCAAGGCTTTGGGATCTGGAGCAATGAAGTATGGGATCTGGAGAGAAACAATACTTTGCAATTAATATTTAAACAAACCTTCACATCTGGACTGGCAACTCTATACAAACATAATCACATCAAACAAATGAAAGAGTTCTAGTAAGTCTGACTGAGAGGTTTTAGATTAGATGAACCAATATTCAGTGTTTGTTCAATACTGAATGTAGAATCTTTTTTAACTAATGTTATAATGTGTTTTAGTTTAGCTTTTGTTTGGGCTACACTGTTAGGATTCAGATTATGATGTCAGGATTAGTTTTAAGATTCACACTCATGATTAGTATTCATAATTGTGAATTATGCATTTAGTGTTAATTAGACGTTTTTAGACACATGGGTTTAGTATTTGGGTGAAGGTTTAGTCAAGTTGTTTTACCCTGGTCAGGAACTCACCCCCTCTGACTCCTCCCCTTTAGGGGTGTGTCCACAGATGCCAGGCATCTCATTTCTGATTTGTAGGTTTCATCCCTCAGTGAATAACACATGAACCTGATTGTGATGTCACATGGGATGTCATAAAAGGAACTTTCACTAGCCAATGAGTACTTACCATCTGCAAAGTGATTGATCCATTTGCTGGTGGCACAGGGTGCTTGTAGAGTACAGTCAGCAGTTCTTTCATCTCATTGGTCTGTCAGTGTAATGTAACAGATGTAAATGTGATGTCAGTTTAAATTGTGTTAAGGGTTTATGTCATCTAGGGATCAGTTTGAACCTCACCTGTCCTTTAGTTATGTAGTCTGCCAGGTTATTCAGAAGTTTGTAAAAGACCTCAAACCAGGGCAAATAACTATTGTAGACAAAGTATGTAAATCATTTAAATTATTGTAACTAATTTCAACAATGCTTAACAACTGATGGCATGTCAGTTATATCAGAAGAGATGCCTGCAGTGAATGTCAGATCTTCAGAGAACTTTAGTAGTGATGGTGTGAGACCTGAGTATACACAAGCATGTCTGAGAGCTGGAGGTGAGTCTGCAGAATCCAAAACGCTGGCATCCCTCCAAATCAGTCAATACAAATGTGAAGTGCTGCACAACAACAGTGTCCTTCACCCTGTCAATCAATCAATCAATTTACCAATCAACCATCAGTTTAAAAGATGAATGCATTCCTTATCTGTCCTGAATAAATAAACAGATAATGAATGAATGAATGAATTAAGTTCACCTCTCTATGTCATAAGGAAAGCAGAAGCGTGGTAAGGACTGCAGAGACTCCTGTGTGAGAACATTAGAAGCACCATCAGCAACTGATATTCTCTAAAGTCATCATAGAACATCCCAGCTCATTACTGCCATAATGTGACATGTCACATCTCAAGATGTGATTGGATGATGAACATCGACTTTACATGCCAGAACGTTTTGTGTTCGCATTGCTGGTTGTGCTTGAAGAAAATACTTGACAAGGACAAACAGAAAGAAGAATCATATCACAGCACATCCACAGTACCAACCTCATCTCTGAAGTCTTCAGGAAACTGGAACAACACATCTGGATCTACTCAGATAGAGAACACGCATACATACACACACACGCACACGTGGTACTTCAGAGAGGATGTGGTTAAAGGGAGGTAAAATTTATCCATGTAGGCTAACCAGTCAAATTCAGCCTGGTTTTTACAGCCAGACCTCATCCAGACCACCTAAAGTAGTCTCATTTTCTCTTTCTCTTTAGACTGTTTGCTACTTCCATTTGCTATCTCCACCATGTCAGGAGGTTATAGCACAGTAGCTCCCATGCTCTCTCTCTTTGATGACGGCTGTGTGGTTTTCTGCTTTAGTCACATGGCAGGAAACAGTCATTCTAAGAAGAGACGGTCTTTTGTGTGCATGTGCAGGTGTCTGTGTGTACCCACCTTTATCTCTGGCAATTGGACATGAAGCTTGAAAGAACCAGTAGAAGGTTTTGTCAGGGTTTTCTCTGAAAATAACAAATTCATGTGCAACATTATAACAAAATTCATTGAAATCCCATTAACTCCCTCATCAGTAAAGGATAAAACTGACAGAAGGTGCAGAAATGAGGAAAAAACTGCTCACTTTTGATTTGAATAGTATCACTTCTGAGTGCTCATAGAGTCTTAATCATCACGATCCTCTTATTTATAAAGCAGATGTGGTTGAATTTATTTCAGATTAGGAGGGGCAATTGTAAGACTGTCAATTCAGTCTTATGATTCATGACCAGAAATCAAATAACTAAACTAATATATATATATATATATCAATTAATTATAATGTAAAATGAGATTTTAACATGATCAAATATAATTGATGGTCATACTGTGTAATATACAATCTGGTCATACAAACAGATTTGTGTTTGCTGTCTGCCTCAGGTTGCTGTGAAACAAAGTATTTACACACTTCAAAATGTCCAAATTAAATTAGCTAAAAAAATAAACAAATTTGCAATTATGTTAAAGACAAGCACGCTTTATAAACATTTCAAAACATAGTTTTTAAAAAGGCTTGAAAAGCTAAAACAACACACTATTAAAACACTTAGTCCAACATTAGCTGATTCTGTCAGGTTCATGTGATGGACACACCTGTGATCACTCAGTAAGAGACAGTGAGGTGGAACCTAATTCTGTGAACACAGCCAGTTAGTTCACATCTCTCTGCCAACACAATAGTGATCTGAATCAGATATGTTGAGTAAGGGAGAATCCAAAATGTGCAGAGCTGTTGGTCCCCAGAACTAAAACCTGATGTGCAGATATCTGTGTGAACTTCACCTTGACATCATGCAACTTGTGTTGATATTTACTTTTAGTCATTTAATGACATTTTACTTAAAGGAGCGAAAAAATATTTTCACAAGATGACACTTCTGTATGAAAATCTCCAGACAACAAAGACCTTATGGAAATTAAGTCACATGTCAAAATTCTCTATTTGCTCTCCTGCAGATATCACATCAGTACTTTTATGTACTTGGGCTTTTTAAAAACTGTAGTTTAATTATTAAATTGTGAAATGACACATTCCTCGCTCTCACATCTGAGAATAAGAGAGTGAGGAAGAGGAAGTGAACATGAGACCACAATACGAACAAACAGAAAGACAACATTAAAAAGAGACAACAGAATATCTCACTTTATCCTGGAGCCCATGTTGCTCTTGTGTGCTGAGGTCCATCCGTGGTGTTCAGGGATTCAGCTGACCGCAGTCATGTTTCGATAACACACATCACACACACATTCTCATGTCAAGCAACCAATTCTGCCAGCTAGCAAGACAGCACTTCCTGATCTGTGTGTGTGTATGTGAGCGTGTGTGTGGCCTATTTCTACACTACATTTCTGCACACTAGAAAAGTGCTAATTCCACATTCTTAATGACGACCAGAATCTTCTGCTCTCTGAAACACACCTGTCTTGTTTGTTGGGGTTAGGGTTAGGGCATTGTTTCAGAAAATCATTTGTTTATATATCAGTCTAGCACTAATGTGAACAACATCCAGGTTTAACCACATTTAATCTATTCTTCAGTCTTAGTTAAACAGGAACACTCTTACACAAACTGTCACAGTATTAGTCAACACAGTCCAGGGATCTGAGAATGGTTTGTGTTTGAAGTCACAGTGGGTTCCGAGTCCAATCTTATAGTGAAAGCAGGTGCCCTCTAGTGCTCAGTGGAGGAACTGCACACGGCACCCTGCCAACACATTACTATTCTAAAATGTGTTTCACTACATTAAACTTTCAGTATCCTGAAAACAGTTTTATTTAAAGTCTTATGCTTAAAAGCATTATTTGTTTTATTCATACTATGTATGAATTTTATTACAAAACAAATGTTATTGTAAATTAATGAAAAACAGTAGATCAGAAAAACAGGGAAAGCACCCAGCAAACAAAGGAGCTCCTTTAAATGGACCAAAAATAAAAATCATTTACTCACCCTCATGTCATTCACATAACCTGCATGACCGTTTTGCTTCTGAGGAGCACAAAATATATTTTGAAGTATGTTGGTAAACACAAAATGGTGATACCCACTGACTTCCATTGTATGGACACAAAAACTCTTCTTTTGTGTTTCCCACATATTTTAAAGCCAAACTAAAATCCTTGCATTAAATGCAACACTCTTCACATATAGATCGTCAATAACTGATGATGTAGTTTTCAGTAGCTCGTGTGGACTGTCATACTGCAGGTTCTGACATCACTGAAGCTCAGTTTAATCCTGTTTACATGAACAGACCTACTAGCACATTGTGTTTTACCTGTAGTTTTCGTTAAAAAAGACTGTACAATATATAACTTTATGTATTGGAAAGTGCTGCTCAGTTTGTAACTTGACTATTGTTTGCATATAGTAATTATGTAGGCTAATAATTATAGAACTTTATTTAGATCATTGGTAAAAAACTTTCTACTTGATTTGGTTGCTAAAGGATGAATATTTAACATTGTTTTAAAATATGTTCTGTTCAATTTTGGTGTTTTTAGTGTGTTAAAGGTCTTAATATTTTTGCAATTAAATAAAAAAACCTAACATCTCTACTGAGTAGATATGTCCAGACAGATTCACACTAACAGATCAAGATGAACTCAAATAATCCACAACTGTAAGCATCAGTTTAGCCTTGTTTATTCTGTAAATCCAAAGTCATTTGAAATGAAGATGAGAAATGAGAGAATTTAAATGTGATGAAAAAAAACACTTGAAACATCTACACATGTGAGAACCACACAAGAGTTTGTCTGGACGTTCTCTGTTTAACACATCTGAAAATGAAGAGGTGAGAAGGTGGAGATAACATGGAATGGGAATCAACAAATGGATGAAGCTGAAGATCAAATAGAATGAAATCAGGCAGCCTCCTCTTCACCTTCCTCCTCAAACTCTCCCTCCTCAGCGGTGGCATCCTGGTACTGCTGATATTCGGACACCAGGTCGTTCATGTTGCTCTCAGCCTCTGTGAACTCCATTTCATCCATGCCCTCGCCGGTATACCAGTGCAGGAAAGCCTTGCGGCGGAACATGGCAGTGAACTGCTCAGAGATGCGCTTGAACAGCTCCTGGATGGCCGTGCTGTTGCCAATGAAGGTGGCAGCCATTTTGAGCCCACGGGGCGGAATGTCACAGACGGCGGTTTTCACGTTGTTGGGGATCCATTCCACAAAGTAGCTGCTGTTCTTGTTCTGGACATTCAGCATCTGCTCGTCCACCTCCTTCATAGACATGCGCCCGCGGAACACGGCGGCCACAGTCAGGTAGCGGCCGTGACGCGGGTCGCAGGCGGCCATCATGTTCTTGGCGTCGAACATCTGCTGGGTGAGCTCGGGAACAGAGAGGGCGCGGTACTGCTGGCTCCCCCTGCTGGTCAGAGGAGCGAAGCCGGGCATGAAGAAGTGCAGACGGGGGAAGGGCACCATGTTGACTGCTAGTTTACGAAGATCCGCGTTCAGCTGGCCGGGGAACCTCAGGCAAGTGGTGACCCCGCTCATGGTGGCAGAGACCAGGTGGTTGAGGTCGCCATATGTGGGCGTCGTGAGTTTGAGCGTACGGAAGCAGATGTCATACAGAGCTTCGTTGTCGATGCAGTATGTCTCGTCTGTGTTCTCCACCAGCTGATGAACAGACAG